>VXBO01001775.1:693497-727533 GCA_013400135.1 Rhinoptilus africanus | reverse complement strand
TTTTAAGCAATAAATCCCTTCCAAGCAAAGCCCATGGTAATTACTTATGTCCATTCCTGCCATTAGCCATATATATTCGACTCTCATTGCATTTTTACTGTGGTCATTGAGCACCTTTCAGGAGCTGGTGAGGATCTGGCCCACCAATATTCCTTATTTATTTGAATAGTTCAAATAATGTCAGATTACTTAAAACTGTAGCATTTGTCCTTCAATGCTTTCTTCATCCCTAAGAAGGGAAATGCCCATTCCTTTCCAGGGGACATTTCCTCTGCTAGGTCAAGATCCAAACTCAGTGAGAATCCTAAGCCCTTCCTTCAAACAGGAGCAAACAAAAGACCTCACAGCCATCCTTAACGATACTGATGGACTAAAAACAAGCAGCATTTCTTTTTTAAGTCCCATTTTTTCTCTAACCAAGTTCCATTACATATACCAAGAAAACACACAAGCAACATCCATGCAGCTGAAACAAACTTCTTATGCCTTCAGTGCCTAAAACTCTGAGGATGTACCTGTAGAGTATTTAACAAAATGTAGTCTCAGACTAAAGGATGAATAATTTTAAGACCTAGGTCTAGAAGCCTATACAAGAAAAGCAAATCCCATCCTGTTCTCTTAATGTTTATCTGAGAAGAAAAACTCCAAAGCACTTTGCAACCAGTATAATAGCTTTTCAGCTTTAAATGTACTTGCTGCAACTTGTAATAATCATATTTGAAATGTGCTCATAGAGGAAAACACACACCCAAAACATTTTGATAAAATAAAAAGATTAAAACTAAATTTTTAGGTTGCCCTGTCCAATTTTGAGCACTGACAGATAAATGAACTGCTGCATGGCCTGCTACATTAGAACAATACTGTGGAATAATTACAAGTTCTAAGATAAAATTAAAATTACCATAATAATTCTCCTGTGAAACAATCCAATCTATGCAGACTACAAATTGCTACTAGATTGAAAAAATGTATTACCACCTCAAGTCAGGCAGATAAATTATTCTATTTCCATTAGTTAGTGTAGGTACTTAAGAGGTTATGCAGAGCAGGATGACAAACTGATTATATTTACAAATTATGTACTGGTCACATTTAAAGACCAGCTCTTTACTTGCACACCAGCATTAGAAAGCCAGCTATGCAAACTGTGAGCAAAGATATGATTCTACAACAGCTTCTCACTGTTGAGAAAGTGAGAACCAAAAGTCGCAATCTATAGGGCCCACCTTCGGACAGCACAGGTAATACCAAGTCGGGACATCTTTGTGCATGTTTTTGCTATTCTGTTGCCTGTACCATTTCCTTCAGAGTACTTTAGAGAAAGTCCTTTTCTCCTCCCTGCCTCATACACACATGAAAACCAGAAAACCTTGCTTTGAAATTTAAGACAAAAGGTTCCCCTATTATTCTACTCAGAGGGATAGCATCCAGGCTTTAATGTTCTTATCCCCTGCACTGCAAATCTGCACATTCATACCATTTAAGGCACTAAACTTCCTTCTGCCCTAAATGAGAGCAGAAGGCCCACCAGTATCTTAAAAAGGCTGAGCGCTTTTCTGGATCAGATTTTATCTATTTGCAATTAGCATGGGAGTGTAGGCTCCCTGTTTTAGTTTGTTGTAAAATTGTAAAGGTAAAAATTTAGACTCAGTCAACCAATGATGCTTTGAAAATTCCAATCATGCTCATAAAAGAGAAGTATCACTATCAAGATCATTTGGTTTTATGTCAGCTTTTTAATCATAATATTCCCTCATGGTTTAATTTGCTCCGTACTTACCACCATCAATCTGAATATACACCACTGCCCATTAATGATACATTTACAGTTTATAACACAACTTTCATAGTACAGGAAAATTATTAATACAAGCCACCTCAAGCCATCTAACAGAAAAACAACATGAAGATTGCGTGAGCACAAACTCAAGCTTCTCTCTGACCCATTAGTAAAGAGAAATGTTCTATAATCTGCAAATGGCATATCAGATGTGGCTTTTACCTACAGGTTTACAGTCATATGTCAAAAGGAACCCCAAGTGTGATGAGACCAGCAAATTAAAATGGGATAAATCCATGTTATCTGGGTAGTGACTTAAATCTAATAATGGAATCAGAAGATCAGTCTTAACTAACATTATACGTATTGATTTTAAAAACCTGTCTCTTTTTGACTGTCCAAGAGAACTGCTCACTTTGAAGAACTAGTCCCAGAGCATGGACAGCACATGTATGCCTGGCATGAGCATATGTAAGGCTGTCAGTTGTGAAAAGCACATGCAATGGAGGTTTCAAAACTTTCTTGTCATTTCCATTTCATACGTCTCGCCTTCTAGGAAGAGGTAATTAATAAAAGGTAATATTTTACAACACTACAGGGAAACAGAAGACTATAAAGAGAGACTGAGTGATCGTGTTGGTGTAGTAAACAAGTGTTAGACAATCCTGTAGCTCAAACCAGACTGATGCTTTTAAAAAGTCTTTAAATTTACCACAGTCATCCATGACAGAGCTCAAAGTAACATCTGTTCTTTACCAGCTTTCTTCTTGCCTGTTCTCCTTACCTAGTTTAACTTCTCTAATCATTTTACTGGGATATAATTTTCATTTACACAGATCCCTTTGAATTATTGGATTCAAAAATGTAAATGACAATGATGTTTCAAAGGTGACTCTCTGTAGTATATTCTGCTGTAAGGATTCAAGACCTTCATTACCACCTTGTCCTTCTCTCAGAGGTATTCCCTCCATTTCCTTTTTAATATTCTTTTGTTATACCGGTATTACAAAATTAAGAGAATATTTTTAAAAGACATAGGTACACATACAACCTGAAGTAGAGAATTTTTCATGAATAAACTACACTGTTGAAGACTTCTACACCACCAAAATTAAAAAGAAAAGTCTCATTTATTTTGGTAGGAAACATGGCAGAAAGAATTATTAATAGTTTTAAAAGCACTCAGTTATTTGAAAGGTCTTCTTTTTTGAAACAGAAACATTTTCAGCTTAAATGGAGCCATTACTATATGCTTCTTCAAAGTACATCAACAGTAAAGTCCATTAACAAGGAGAGAAATAGTATATATAATTGACAAAATTAGGAGGTCTCATAAGCAAAGGCAATCTTCCATTTTAGTATCTTTAAACCACACATGAACATATATACAAAAGTGATTTACAGTTTGATGACTGCAATCCAGACTGAAGCTTGTCACCTTTAAATACATTGTCTATCAACTTTTCTGCAAAGCATTGTGAAATTGTTCTAATACATTTGGTTGGTTCCTAATGGGTGAAGTAAGGGATTAAACTCCCATCACAGGACATGGGAATATCGCAGGTTTTTTCCGTCATGAAAAAGCCTTCCTAAAGCAGATCATCTCTAGCTGTCACTAAGGACGTAGCATCTGATTCTAGCCATGTTCTAACTTCAAAAGCACTTCAAGAGACACTACAGAGCATTGTTAACCACAGGAGTTCTTCTCTGAGTATATTTAATTTAACAAAAAAATTCGTCATGGAATAGTTTCTCAGAAGCTAATGATTACAGCACAGGCGACTGAACTGAGCACTGAGACAACTGTTCAGTCTTCATGAAGACTGTTATGGAACCATATCTAAATTTTATTAACAGCAAATCAGTCTAATGTTTCTGTGCACAATTTCTAAATAGCACTCCTTTGGGATTTCACTCATTCTTCAACTTCCTACACATGTAATCGTCAGTAGTTGTTTGACTACAGTTGGTGTCTGTGAGTATGATCAAGACATTCTGGCTAAATCTACTTCTCTTAATTCTTTAACTGGTTACCTTTCACATTCTATTTTGCGATCTCAGATCATCCTTGTCAATCTTTATTGGTATATGTATGCTTTTATTTTCCTTGAGGGAAGACTAAGACAGAACAGCTGTTAAGCATTCCTACTTTTTGGTCTATTATATGCCCTTCTATTCTCTTAGCTTCTACATGATTTTCGGTTTAAAATTAACTTTTCATCCTTTTATAATCTTTGTTAAAACACCTTAGTTTAAATAAATATCTAGATATATCATATCTCCAAATAAAAAGGTGACCTGAGTCCTGGGAACAAACTTTTTAGGAGGGCCTACTGTGATAGGACAAGGGGTAATGCTTTTAAGCTAAAAGAGGGAAGATTCAGACTGGATGTATCCAAGACATTTTTTTACAGTAAGGGTGGTGAAACACTGGCCCGGGTTGCCCGGAGAGGTGGTAGATGCCCCATCCCTGGACACGTTCAAGGTCAGGTTGGACGGTGCTCTGAGCAACCTGATGTAGTTTAAGATGTCCCTGCTGGTTGCAGGGGGGATCGGACTAGACGAGCTTTAAAGGTCCCATCTGACCCAGACTATTCTATGATTCTATGAAGGAGTTTGGTCTTTCACATAGAGGGGGTAATCATGCATGGAAGAATCAAGGCAAGCTATGAAGAAAAAAAGATCACAATCCTCCACTGTAATCAGAGCAGGTTCTTTCCTGAAAAATGGCTCAGAATTGAGAATGTAATGTTACAAGAAAGCATTTTAAAACAGTCCTTTTAGACCACAGCTAATTAATATCAAATGGCTTGACTTAAGAGAAAAAATAAACTAAGGGAAAATAAATGATTTTGTGCTGATCTTTGCAGATCTTTTTCTGGCAGATCTGCTGATCCTTCTGTTGGTCCCTGGAATTAAAGTATCTGTCATGTCTAGCAAAGGAATCTTCTTATGTAATATGTGAAAGAACGTGTTGGTTTTGATCAGTCTCTTTACCTTATATGGCATCAAGGAGTTGCAGAATAGCAAGTGACACATCTGTGACTTTCCAGATTTCCCAAGTTTGAAAGAAACCAAACTATGGCAAGTTCCACAGGAAAGAAACAGTCAGTACTTTGTATGTTCCAATGAAATTTTTAAAATACATATATAAAAACAGCAAACCACCAATAAGTAACAGAAGTCCTCCTTACCACCAAATGTCCTATCTTACCATGTATCTTGCATCTTCCCATACATGACAGCACAGCTCTTAGACAGCAGTGTTAACCAATAAGAGAACTCAGCTCCTACATCAGCACTGTCCTTCCATAAATCTAAACATGTTTTACAATGGAGAATTATCTGTAGCTAGAAATACTGGCAAAAATAAGTCTATTACCGTGCAAAATAAAATGCACAGAGACATGGACTTCAACAGGTACAGGGTTTCACAGTACATAAACACCAAACATGAACCTCAGTCTCTTTAAACAGCAATAGGAAGGGAGTCTGCAATTTAACCAAAATGAGGTTTTCACTGTCCTCCAACAAAAAAAGGTCTGTAAACCCAATCTGCACAGGAATCCCTGCTATTATGCTTGAGCACAGTATTATTTGGTACATGCTTCCAGGAGCTTCCTTCAGCACTGGTGGAGATCTCTCACTTTGGGCATGAAACAGCCATATAAGAAGAGAGATTACGGATCCATACCCCACACTATCTAATACAGACAGGTTCTGCTTGGGCAGGACCATGGCACAGGAGTGCAAAGAATGTTCAAATCATCTTCCTATTAAAAAAATGACTCATGGAGGGGATTACATGCTATGTGTGGACAGAGCGTACAGGGGCATTGGTGACCTAATGTTAGATTGTGGTAAAAATGTTGATATATTGTTTTTATGGTAAGCTTTGTCTTTTATGTTCTAAAAGACAGGGTAAACCAAAGGATTACACTGCAACCTAGTACTATTTTAGTGCTAATCTGTTACAGTATGTAAAGGGAAAAAAACACTATATCCTATTAAATTGTAATGCTACCGAGAATAGAGGAAGCACAGTATCATTTCATGCTCTGATAAATCAGTAAAAGGCCATAGGTGCAACCTTCCAGAAATACAAGTATAATGCATACTGTCAGCATATAAATAAATACAAACCAAACCCAGGATTTTCTGAGCAAATAGATAGCCATTTTTTTGTCTATGGAAGATAAAAATTACCTATTTCCCTGGACCCCTTGAAAGAGGCTTTCAGCAACTAAGAGCTGCCATGAAACACCACCACATGATTTACTAGTGCATCAGGGTACCGAAATAGGGCTGGCCCTTAATGTAGCTTCAGCGCCTGAAGTCCACAGAAGGTTTGGAAACTGTGTGTACCTCTATGTGCATCTTTAATAACGCCTGAAGCAAAGCAACCCATTGCTCTCTCCAAGTGTTACGTAAGTCGATGTAAGTCCCACAGTATAGTCTGCTATAACTTCTGGTCCTTGCATGACTTCTGTGCTTTGAGTTTAGATTGGTTCTTCAGTTCTCTGCAGTCACTCTGACCTCATTGCTTTGGTTCTTTCTCAAGTTCTGTATGAAAATATGTATTTCAAACTGATGGTTTCTATCATAAGAATGAGAATTGTAGTTTTTGAAGACAACTGAGATAACGCATTCTTTGAAAATATTTCTTATGTGCATGTACTTTCAAAACCACCGTATAGAAAAGAAGAGTGGAAAAAGTGAAGCCTGGTATGAAAAATTATAAAATTCCTTTTTTTCTTCTTGTTAGTCAAACAACAGTAAACCAGCACGTTTAGTTCAAAGCAGCCCACAAACTGAGTGGGGCCAGACTCCACATATAACTCGGGGCAACCTCCTCTTTGGGCTTGATTCCATGGGTGTAGCAAAACCATTCCTTTATTTTCTGTGAGATAAAAACTATTCGCACAAAAGCTCCTCGATCTTACTTAAAATAGTGCTTGATGCTTCTAAGCAATGATTAGAGATGAAATATGTACCCAAGTGTCGTACATGCACATAAATAAAAATATTAATATACCTGCCCCATCAGTGTTAATCTAAAAGAAACTTCATCCTTTTACTCTGTCAATGCTAATCAAAAGACAAGATCGATATCCTAAGCATTAGGTCAAAGCCTTAGTAAAACAGTATTCACACCACGTCCCGGGGCTCAGCAAGTCCAGCCAAGCGCTAAGCAGTCCTCCAGTGAAAGCGCTCTGCCCAGCGCACTGGTGCCTGTGAAGCAGAGCCCCCACCATACACTGGAGAGGCCCCCCAGCACTCTAAGATGCCGGTGGGAGGGACTCCACGCTGGAGCAGGAGAAAAGCATGAGGAGGAAGGAGCAGCAGAGATAAAGGGCTTTGAGCTGATCACAGCAGCTCCCTCCCCACCCGTCGCCCACCATGATGCTCAGGGGAAGAGGCAGAAGACTTGGGAGCGAAGGAATGAAACTGAGACTAGGAAGAAGGGAGGGGTGTGAGAAAGTGTTATTAGTTCTGTCTTTGTTTCTCACTATCCTAAATTATTTTTAATTGGCAATAAATTAATTGATCTTCCCCAAGTCGAGTCTGCTTTCCCCTTCATGGTAATTGTTTAGTGATCTCCCTGTCCTTATCTCAGCCCATGAGGTTTCCGTTGTTACTATTCTCTCTCCCAGTCCTGTTGAGGCGGGTGAGTGAGAGGGTGGCTGGGTGGGCACCCAGCAGCCAGTCAAGGTCAACCTACAACAACACGTTTGAAGGTGGGCATCTTGTAGTCAGCAGCAAAGCAGGAAGTGTACAAGTGAGAAATGCACCAGACGTGGAGCACGTTGAAGTCAGCAAGTTGTGTTTTATACTTATTCACTAGTTTTCTTTGTAATGTTTCACACAGCCACATCTAATAAAATCTAGCAGTATCTAAAAACATAGGGCAGGATGACAAGGTCAGCCTTTGATATAAACTCTATCTTTGTTACAATCTGCCTCCCCCAGTAACCTACAGGCCACTTAGGGAGGATGATAAGAGATTTCTGCAGAAGTTCACAAAAGAAGAGAACTGTAGACAGATCATTCCGTAACCCTCCTCTGAGACAAGGAGTGAATTCCCACATAGTAATTTACTCATCCCTGCTATGACAGAATCAAAGGAATACCATCAATGGCTGCCAGGAGAGCATGTTAATCTCCCCAGAAACTAGATTAAAAAGTTATTAATGGTTTAAACTGGCATTTAGTGGACATCAGACAAACTGATCAACCACAGGGTCTACTGAAGTGTTCTACTGGTTTATACTTTCCAGACACGGTCTCTGTTGCGTATGGATTACCAGTCACAGCAGTAAGGCCACTGAAGTGCAAGCAGGTGGTGACCTCTGGATCAAGCAGATGTGATACGTTAGGAATTACGATGTGATGATGCAACATCAACATGCTGCTGCAATGCAAAAAATCTCTTTATCACAGCTGCTAGGAAAACAGTTACCATTTCCACTCACCTGCTGACAACCCAGAATGGAGCAAGGGGAATTAACAATAATTGGAGAAAACCAAGTAGAATGTGCTTAAAGCAACACCACAAAGTCCTTTTATACAAAGTGTTATCAGATTTGTAGTAGTCATTTTTCCCCTTGTCAGAAGTGACAGGCTTACCCCTCCGGTCAATATTAATGTGCGGGAATGCTGAAATACAATCTAATGAGAATTGCACTCATCCCATTTGCAGGACCCTGGTAGATCAAACAAGGACTATTTCCTACTTTTCCAATAACATCCATTCTTAAAAGCCTGAGGCAGTTTTTCCGTCACAGACATTGATACCTATAAACAATATCATCTTAACTGAAAGAATTTTTGAAATTTACCCAAAGGGGATGTTAAGATTTAATACTAGCCTCTTCAATTACTGTTTATAGATATACTTTACAATAGTGTGTTTTATGGAACTTGTTTCATTTAGACCAAAATAGTAATCAAAATAACTTAAGTAAAGCCACCTCTTTTACTGCTTTAACATTTAATCCCAGTTTGGAGTCACATGTACTGTATGCACTCAGCAGACAACAATTTCTGTTGCTTACTGATGTACAGCAGAGAAATGTAATCAATTTATGTTGTGTGTATTAGTGCGCTTTTAAGAGTGATACTATAAATCACACCTCCTGCTTCGGGCAGGGTTGTTGCATTTCTGTTCCTACAGTTGTACGAAGATGCTGAAAGTAGGAAAAGCACAGCTGAAACCAAGAACAAGGAGGTACACAGTGTATTTTCTTCTCTAACGTCCAAGATATAAGACATTCAAGGAGGAACTAATGTTAAACTGTTAGCAATCAAAAAAAAAAAAACAAACCCAAACCAAAAAACCCCATAACAAAAAAAACCAAACAAAAAAGAATAAACCTAATTTCCTGCAGAGCTGAATAAAGATGCATCAGGCAAAATACTAACCTAAATGGTGACCGACCAGTATATACATGACATTTGTCAATAATCAAAATGGGAAAGTCAGACTGTCTGGCACTGTCCTGGAAGAAACAGGGCTGATCGGTATTTATAGGGATAGTGTCATGGCTTGGGCTGGCCTGCCACTGAAACCAAAGGTAGATGCTCTTCCCACACCTCTCCCAGGAGGTGCAGGGCTCGAACCCACGACCCTGGAGAGGTCTTTGTGCATTGAACAACATTCATCTATACATTTTCATGCCAAAAAGGGCCTCATAGAATTTAACAGAACAGGTGTAGCAAAGCAACAGATCTCAGTGGTTTTGAGAATGAAAACATCAAGGATTTCACCTCAAGGTGAGATTATACTAAGACAATGCAAAAATAACTGCATTCAACTACAATGTAAAATCCTAGCTTTGGCATTAAATGGTTTTCTTGTAGGATCTTTCCATTCCTTAAATATATTCACCTCCAATAAAATTAGAAAACAAAATTAAAACTACATGGGTACACCACAGTAAAATTCTGGAAAATAAATTTGGTTTCAAAAGCTCTTTCTCTGTATACAGAAACTGTCACATATTTATCAAACTAACCACTGTGTCACTTTAAGGCTCTGGCAGATTTATACACATGCTAAGAAAGAGAACTTCGATTTATTTCAGAGTCTTAGCCTGGAATACTGCTTACTTTGTAAGAACAGAAACGTCAATCAATAAAAAAAACCCTTGCCTTCTGAACTCTTCCATCTCAAACTATATGCTTATATGACAGATTAAACTTTTCACTTAATTTCAGACAGGAATAGGCAGCTTTCCTCCCCGGATGACAAAGGTCATCATACAGCTTTCCACAAACTATCATGTTTCATTCTTTCAAAGATGCAGAGAAAATATTTTGAGATGCAAAGAAACATCTCCAGATCCCAGTTAAACCTACTGCATGTATATGCAGGAATGCCTATGTACATCCACTCAGTTGAGGAATTACACAGATATAAAAGATTTGTGCTGTATGTTCTTATGTTAGCCTATCTGCATCTGAAAGCCAGAATGTTTGGGCCTAAAGTATTACTTCTTCCAAAGTAATTACAATTTGCTTGATTTTAACACCTCTTCCCATCACCTCCAATCTTGTCCCATTTAATTGTTCTCAAACTGAGAAAAAAGTCTCAAATCCTTCAAGCAATACAAAATCCGTAAGCAGGACAAAATTATCCAGTTGCCAGTTTCATTACTTGCTCAAGCACAGTAAGAAAAAATACACTCAATTAAGGTGAAAGTCTGGCTTTGTAAGCAAATATCTTAATATTCTACGAAACATAAGAAAAAGTAAGATCTAGTATTCATCCTAACAAACATAATATTTTAAAAGCAAATTAAGTATTTAAGCAATGTGTCCCTCTTCCTAGGATCTGTCTACACTAAAACAAGATCATAGCTCGATGAAGCCAATGGCAGTTTTCAACATTGGTAATAACAGGGCCAATCTCAGGTGCCATTAATGAAAAGTGATATTTAAGTTTGCCTTCAAACACTACAGCCAATGTGTGGACAGCCTTACAAAGAACATAATACTGATTTAGACAGCATTCACCTTTGTCTAAATCAGAGGTACGAAATTAAAGAGACAAACAACTTTAATCCAAAGAACTTGCATCCCTCTGCTTCTTGATAGACCAGAGCAAGCTAGACTGCAAATAGTAACAGAAGAAAAAGAATGGATTAATTTGAAGATAGTGGACTTCAGGGATCTTAACTAATAATATAGTTATTCTCTTCAGAAACACTATAGAATTGGATCTTATTACCAGAGTTTCACAGGAATAATGAAGGGTCATCCTGAGATCTGAATATGCAACAGTTAAAATTTTACCAAGTTACTGGTTTCGTCTCACTTACTCTTTTCTTTTTTTCTTAATCAGGGTTGCACCATCTTTAAAGTTTATTTCAAAGGCTTCTAGTTATTGTAACAATAATACTGTTCTAAATTCAGGACCTCAGGAAATTCTTCCATAAACAAAGATTAATATATAATAGAGCAAAATATTCTAATCAAGAATACTCATAGGGTGGATTTATTTTGTGGATATTACTTAGGGAGTGTCATCAGAATAAGTACAAAATTACACCAAAGATCACAGAAAAAAAAACAACAAAAAACTAAAATAGAAATATCCTTAGCATTTTCAGTAAAAGAAACACTTTGATAGCTTTTTAAAACCTGAAGAGGATTAATGGAAATTTTCTAAAAAACAAAATAACAGATCAGAAAAAAAAATTATTGCTATTAATGGCTTTTGCAGCGTTGCCTAGAAACCCAATCTCAGATCAGAGAAGCAGCATGGCAGACACTGAGAAAAAAAAAACCACAAAAAATGCCCAACACAGAAAAACCTAAAAAAAACCCCAACAAAAATACCCACAGCAAAAATCCACCCCACAACTTGTTTTCATCATATTAAACTGAGCTTGAACTTTTCAACGATTCAGGGGCCTGAGGGAATGAGTTAATATTCAGTCTTGATGGAAAATACACAATGTAAAATTCCATTGTCTCTTTTGATTTTGTTTTGATTGTTGTGCTTCTGTTCATGTGACAAAAAACAATAAAAAAATCAATTTAATGTAGAAGATCTCATCACGCATCACAAAAATAATAAATAAATCCAATCCTTACTGTCATCACATGAATGGTTTACCTTAAATCCCAGTTCTAAGGTGGTTCCCTTGTAAATGGAGCTCTGTTCTAGCACAAAGCTCTGGTGCAGTCAATGCAGGAAGAGATCTGAAGCATGCTCAAGCAGGATGATCACCCAGCTGGTAAAAGTTATCACTTTCTTTTTTTTCCTTTATTCAGATTGATTGAACCCATTCTTGTTGGTTAAAAGAAATAAGCAGCCAAATATTGACTTATCAATGGCATGCACTTTTTGAGAAGTGAAGACTTGTACTTAGAAAATTATCCGGAATTGTAAAATATGCAAAATCTCTAGAAAAGAAATTTTTCACCATTTCATAGAATGATGGTTTTACAGGATGCTAACAATCATTTAGCCAAAAGCCCATCACGTTTACAGAATTTCAGAGGGAGAGGAGTTTTTGCCTTAGATTACATCCATTCAAGCTATCAACAGGTCTGATCAATCTTTTTGCACCAAAGTATGTTTTTACCATATTTTGAACATAGTTTACTTATGCGACGTACCTGGAAAATTGTTCTTGCAGCCCACGCATCTGAGCTCTGCTACGCTCCGACTCCAGTGTCACCTCCCGTAATCTTTTTTCACTCTCAAGTCTTAAATGTCTTTCTTCCTCCAACTCATGTATCAGCTTCTCACGCTGGAAGACCATAAAAAGTTATTTATCAATCGTACACATAAACCACACTTTCAGCAAACATTTCAAATTTGAGAAAAATCATCAGTTCAGTCCCTATCCAGTCCCATCATTTTTTGTATAGCATACACAGAATAATAACCTAGAGCTGGAAAGCATCTCAGAATATCCCCATCACATTGAGCTACTCTTACTCAGCTCAGACTCAGGGAGTTAGCATATTTAAAAACAAACACCAACCCTCTCATTCAAAGCTCTTTTTCTTTACCTTCACTCAAAATAAATGTAAAAAATTATATTTGAGATTTACGATCTATCTTGCTTGAAGGCAGATATGGGAAGCATGAAACAATTCAAGAGGACAACTTGTCACTCATCCCCTAATGCTTCAGTCTCACAAGCAGAGAAGGACCTGATCCTGCAGCCACTGTTTTTCTTGTTTTGGCTGAGAGGAGGATCCCTATCAGTACACAGAGTCTATTTGAATCTGTTTATTGAAATACTATGACAAATAATATGTTTTAAAAAACTGAATACCAATCAAACAAATATGAGAGAAATAAAAATGTCATTAATTTTACTAATATTTCTCAAAGGCAAATAACATATGGTTGTTGCTAATTCTTAAAACATAGGACCAAAAATCTCAGCTCACAACATACTGTCTACATATGTCACGGCCTAATCTTTTTTTTTTTTTAAAAAAAAAAAAGAAAGAACATCATATATAAGGGTACCTAATGATTTCAAAATCCTATTTTAAAAGTACCTAAATGCAGTTTGGGAGGAGGAGGGGAATGAACTGAAAAGTTATAAAAAATTTTATTGAAATTAAAAAATGTATCTGCAGCCTCTTCCATGTGACTCTGTTAAAAGTAAATGAAATTAAATTAAATTTTTCCTTGTCCACTTAAGTGAGATAACAAATCAATAAAAAAACCCCAAGCAATTTACGCAGTACTACATTATACTCCATCAGCAAAGGGGTTCCAATGTCAGTTGCCTAAGAAAAGGTTAAGTCATTGTAAAGCTACAGTGAGTTCACCACCCCTATGCTTTGAAAAATCTCTGTGCCCATGGTGCAGTACAATTCGTAGCCTGTCAAACAGTCTGACGTAGTTCCATTGCTGACCTAGATTTTCCTTACATACCTGCAAAAATTTATCTAGAAATTATACATACAGTTTCATTAGAAAATAAAAAAGGTATCTTAGTGTTAAGCCATTAAATGGTGGAGACAGATTATTTGTACAAGTCTCATAGCTATAAATCTTGCTGGATAATAATTTACAATAGCAGTAACCAAGGGACCAAAAATATGAACATTACCAAGTAAAAAAGGGATCTTAAAGACAGTGATAAATAAGCAGATGCCACAAAGGGAGGCTCCAAGGGATTACATGAAATATCTATATGCTTGTGAAAAAATAGGGAGAATAACTCAGAGAAAGAGGGCTTCCGTCTAGTTGGTCATATGTAGTACTTGGATAATGGAAACTGTAAAAAAAGAAACAAATTACTGGAAAACAAATACATTGTTCTAACTAAATTATCAAATTACTGTCCTTACTATTTCATAACCATGTTCTGCCAGGTGCTGAGCAATCCTTGGTTTCTGCCAAGAAGAGCAGACAGTGCTCAGCACCAGGCAGAAGATACACAGCACCTCCAGTACAGAGTACGGCTCACGAAAGATAACTCAGGCTACTATACGGGAAGACTATTCAAAGCAGTTAGTATTTCTTCAGCTTAGATCCCATCAACGCCAGCTTCAAAATAATACTCTTCCAGAGGACCTTGTTGAACACTGTTAGCATCTTCTCTTACAGATGCATTTCACTGCTGCTAAAGAGACACCCAGAGCTTCCAGAGATTAGCAAGGAAAATTACATAAAAGAAATATATGGTCACCACCCAGGGCCTAAGACAAGCTTTCAGAAGATACTGGTGTCTACAGAAATTTGGCTTAAAACCAAATATGTAACTGTCCCCACAGATAAGCCACCTTGGAGGAAAAACAGGTACTGCTACGAACCCCTGAGTGCCCAAGTTGACTCAAAGCAGGCTGTGCCTGAGCTACCTCGTGCAGTAACTATGGTAATGGACTGAAGACCAGTGATTCAGCCATGCCTTCAATGCTCATTCAGCACCATTACTGCCATAATGACCTTACTCTGATACAGCAACTACCTTTATATCTCTGCTACGCTGACCATGCTCTCTGGTCCTCAAATAAACCTTCTTTCTACATTAAGTACAAAGCCAGATCTCCACAGGGGGGAGAGACGAAACGTGACACTTGAGAAAGCAGATGAGTATTCTGTCCTCCATCTCACCACCAGGATGTTTTGCAGGTTGCAGACGTCTCCACTGACTGTCCTGCAGAAAGAGCGTGCCCTACCTACATGCATGGCCATGCTGCTGCTAATCACAAAACCACATTGCCAGTAGAGCACTGAATATACAGCAGAGATTCACAAATCCAAACTTTCCCCTACAGGTCAAAGAGCTGTATAAGCTATTTCTAGGTTTCATTTACCTCTTGCTGATAGGTCAGAGAATGCTGTTGCTACTATTTACTCCTTCTATTCATGTAGAGAGGTCTGTAATATCGTCTTACACAAAAAGATCAGCACATCCACTCTTTTTTTTTGAAAAAAAAAAAGGAAAAAGGACCCAGCAATTACCTTAAGAAAAGTACACATAAACCAGCAAATTCACACTGCAAGAACAATAATGTTACAGGAATGAAATGTCTAAACATTAGGAACTTCTGGAATTAGTTAAATAACCAATTCCAAGTCAGCCACCTCATGGGCGAGCATTAGGACACAGTATTAGTTAGATCAGCACATACTGTTGCTGTACAAAAGTTTTGCTCCTTTCAGGGTAATGGACAAACAATGAACAAGTCAAAAGACTACAAGACCAGAAACAAAAGCACTAAGCAATCGCCCTGAAATTCTGTGTTTTCTTCACAGCTGCCAAAGATGTCCTGTATGAATGAGGAAAAGACTGCCCATAGGACAGCTTTACAGCACTAACACCATCAGCCTACATTTTCCTTGCTCTTCACAACTATTTATGGGCCGCCTTGAGGCACTTCTGCCATTTCTTGCAGGCAGAAAGCAGATCTGTTTTCAGCCAGATGACAGCCATTAAATACTGTGGAAGGAGGGGAAAAAAGGAGTAAGAGACCACCCACGCTTGGAAAGTTTTCAGTCTCCAGTACACAAAACACTCATATACAACATTGTATACTAGACACAGAAAGTAGCTCCTACCATTGGTGATCTTGTCTACAAGAGAAGTACATTTTTATTCAAACCCAGAAAAGCCAGAATGAAGTGTCAGAAGGGAGAAGCGAGCCTAACGTACAGAAAGGCCAGGACTAAGCAGAGATTTATTTTTTCTTTTGGTCTCCTGGTAGCCGATAATATATCCCTGAATTCTCCAGAAGCTTCACGTTGTCATAACCTCTTTTATAAGCTCTTCTGTGCTAACCCCACTTTATTCCTGTGCAAAACTAAGGTGTGTGAGAGGAAATGAACTAGTCAGAAATGGTTCAAGGTTTTATAGTGAGTATAAGCTTACTGGGAAGGGATACAATTAGCATGCCATTCGAAGAAAAGGTTAAATAAAAAAAGAATCATGTGAAATGCATCAGTATGTTTTAACACCAGGAAAATCACTGCCATCTTCCAGTGAAGTTATATGTGCTACCACTTGCCAATTCCTCTTTAATTGCAGCTGCTTCTCTCCATGAGCTCTGCTCAAACTATTTTTCTCTGCTTCCTCTCCCTGCCTTCTGCAGCACAGCTATAACCTTCTCCTCTTAGAAGTATAACCCTTCCTTCACTCTTGCTTCCCTTTTTCAGCCTCTCCAGATAGCCTGACTTTCTTCACTTCACCCTGTCAAATTTCTGACAACTTTCCAAATATGCAAAAATTTTATGTGAACAAACTAGAGTGAAAGACAGGGTTAGCAAACTCCACCAATACTTTCGTGCAAGTACTGGCATATTTTAACACTTGAACAAATACTGTTTGCAATTACTTTTTCATGAACATTTCAGCAATCAAGTTTCACTAGCTGCTCATCATGCTCATGAGCCAGCGTTTGCACTTCAACAAGTTCCTTTTTGTGTAGCTGTAGAAATGTTCGTGTCAAAATGTTTCGTTTCTCAAGCAGACAGGGACATGTACCACACATTAACTCATCTTCTCAAAGTTAAGGAAGGAATCCAATTTGAGATACTTGTGATCAAAACAAGACGCATGAATACTATTTATGGCTAGACTGAAAATAGTGCAGGTATTTGACAGAAAAATCTGAATCGCTCCTCAGGACTCCATGAAGAGACCAAGAGATAACACTTATTTTCAAAGTTACTGATTAACAGCCACGCTTTCAGCCTAAGGACTGACCCAGTGCAGCTATGAGATGCCTGTTTCCTATAAGATGCTTAACTGCTTATGCGTCCTTCAATTCATTTGAACATCAGCACCTGGTTCTTTCATGTTCTACGAAACTGCAAACATCTCCTCTCTTGAGGGACCCCTGACGTTGCAACAGCCAGCAGAAAACACAGAAGTGACAGAACATGAGGGCAGACACGGTGGGCGGCTGCCGCAGGAGGCGGATGGCAGTGGATGGTGCTGTGGGGCCAGGAGCTACGCAACAGGCCCTTCATTTCTGGCCAGAGTTTGACACTGAACGTGCAGAGCGAGCACGTAGCACCTTACGGTTTTGTACGGAAGCCTGCCTTCTTACCTCTTTTTCCTTTCTGGGCTACTTTGCTGTCAACTTGAAATTTAGACATGGACGACACTCAAGCCTTCCAAGTGAGGTACTTGCAGTTTAACCCCTTTACTTGTCATTGCACATAAGATCAGCAGATGTCTCGGTTGAATGAGGCGACCGATTCCATGACAATATCTTGTCGGAGAAGTACTCAGGGACTTACCACCACTAGAGTCAAGCATTTGACTAACTCAAGCAAATCTCTCATTGCAAACCCCTCTAGTCTCATCCCACTCTTTCTGCTGAACCTGCTCAATTCCCCTCCTCGGCACAGACAATCCTGCACCCTCCAAGTTAAAACTCTTCTGTTGACAGCTCATTCCTCCTTGCCTCTCCACCTAAAAACATTCTCCCCTGCCCCTCCATAATGTGCCACCCTAATGATCGCACTTTTCCTTAGTGTCAGTGGATCAGACGTGCTCTGTGTCCGTGGCTGGCTGTTGGCAGGAGAAGGCTGTGGGGGCTCCTCTGTGAGGAGAGGCCAGGGCTGCCCCCTGCCCCACACAGCCGGTTCCAGCCGGTTCCAGCCGGCTCCGCCGCTGCCCCACCACAGGGCACAGCCGGGCCCGTCAGCGACGCCGCTGGCCCTCAAGAAAGGGCCAAACACCACAGAGGTGGTGAGGTGTGAGGGAAAGAGTGTGAGGAACAGCCCAGCGAGTGCCCAGGTCTGGGGAGGGGCAGCAGGAGGAGGCGCTCCTGGGGCTGAGGCGGGTGTTTCCCCGCAGCCCCTGCAGGGAGCATGGGGGACATTCCCAGGAGGACTGCAGCCTGCAGAGAGCCCACGCTGGAGCTGGGGAAACTTGGGAGGAGGAAGGTCCAGCAGAGAGGGGCTGTCATGGACTGACCTCAACCCACCTCCCCGTCCCTGTGCACCGCTCAGCGGGGGCACCTGGGGAGTCAAACTCCCCAAACTGCAAAGAGCTGTCTTAGATTTGTCTTTGTTTTACATTATCCAAGTCTGTTTTAATTGGCAATAAATTAAATTAATGTTCCCCACCTGAGTTTGTTTTGCCCGTGAGGGCAAAGGATAAGCGATCTCCGTGCTTTTATCTTGACCCATGAGGTTTTTCACCTAACTTTCTCCCCGGGCCCTGCCGAGGAAGGGGAGCGAGAGCGCGGCTGGCTGGGTGCAGGCCAGACTGCTACACCAACACACCGCACCGCAGTATTTCGGGTTTAAATTTGTAATTTATCTTTCACATAAAAATCATACTACTCCTTTGATCAATATTGTTATCTGTATGTTAAACAAAAATGTGGCTGTGCATCAAGATTTAAAACTACAGATAATTCCAAGTGAAAAATTAAAGGGATTTGGTATACACACGCCTTGCATAGGTTAGAGATTAGAGTGTTGCTATTCGTAAGGGAGTCAGCCCACCATCTACAGAGGAACTCATCCCTCCTCTTTCTGTTTAGCTTATGTTTGAGTCTTATGAAAAGCAATTCTTACGAACAGATAGGTATAACTGGAGTGATTAGTTCAAATATCAAAACTGTCTTAAAAGGGACACAAATGTAATCTCTTCTCATCTCTAAGGTTACCTTATAAGTAGTGAAAAGGGCTACTGTTTAAGTAGAAATAAGATTCTTCTGTATTCCTGAATTTGTTCTTTGCTTCCCCAGTGCATCGTAAGAAGGGGTTTACTACGGTGCTACTAATTACGCTAACATGGGAGCACTATTTTGTCAAAAAAAGTCTACATGAGAATATTTAACACAGGCTTAATGTTGCTCAAAATCAGGCTAATAACCTTCACATTAATTTTTTAACAACTATTTTAAAGCATTTCCTAAAGAGGGTCACAATTTCTGTGTAATTAATATTGATTTCAAACAGATACTTTGCTATGAAATTAAATGAGGGGAAGAAAAGAATACAATTTTTTTGTTTACATTTTAAAGTATCATTGCTAACCTAAACTGAGCATTCATGTATTTATTTTTAATGCATTTTCTGATGCTATGCATCTGATACGTTGCCTTAAAATCATAATACAACTGAATCATAGCCTGGTCTGTAACACAAAATCCTACAAGCCAGAGAGAATTAACTGGCCAGAAAAGTAGACAACCATGACACCACCACATAAGCAGACAACAACAACAACAGAATTAAGAAAACAAGTGGCAACTACTAGAAGAACATTTTTTTCTGGCAAGTCAATACCGAATACTGTTATGAATAAATATACATATTCAAAATACTCAAAAATAGACTGTTTTATCACCCTGGTATGCCACTTTCGAAAGACTGCTGCAGGCAGGAGCCACGGAACAGCCTGGGATAAGGGATGAGAGAGGGAGAGGGATTGTGAAACAGTTCAATTTTTCACAAATTAATTATGAAATATTAATTGAAATAGAAACTGGAATTTGCAACTTGGTCTCCCAGTTGGTTACTTTATAACAAAGTAACTCATTTTTTCCAATGCAATTAATATTTAATTCCCCCAGCATAATGCATGGTGATCAAATGGCATTTGTTCAAGTGCCACAGAATACACCTGAGCCCCAGCCCCACAGCCCAAGCTGCTGTTTAAGGGGAAGCTCAAGTTGTTCTCTGTGTTGTATAGGTATTTTGTGAGATCTTGTGTTCCGCTCTTGCAAAAAAACCAAACAGGTCAAGGAGTCCAAGGTGGTTCCCCCTCATGTCTTACACAGAAGGTGGGTGAAATCTCTTTGGTGTGGTGACCTCCAGAGGCAGATGGACCTGGTTGTCATCCTCCTGCGAAGCCTGGGAGTCCTCCCTCCAAACCTCAATTGTGCAACCTGGTCCCAAACTCAGCACACAGTCCTCTGTCTGTCTAAACTCATTTCACCCACAGATGACAGGAAAGAAATGTGATTACAAGAACAGAGAGCAGATACCATTTTTTATTTCATCATAAATTGCACCAGGTACTGTATTTTCGTTCAAATTAAAATGAGTCAAACTTCAGAGAGTCCTTTGTTTGCTTCTCATCGATCGCTGTTAAACCAAATGTTTCTCATTCTGTAATCAATACTTCTCTGCAAAAATAAACCCAGGCACTGACAAACAACTTTGCAGCACATTGCAGCGTTCCTCGTAGTGGACTTTGACAGCATGAAAAAACACTACCCCAAAGAGCAGGGAAAAGAAGCGCATTGCTTATTGTGCTTATTACAATTTTTACAGGCTGCTTACAGCTGAATCATTTTACTGTTACAAAACTTTATTAAATTAGCCAGCTATTGAAACCAGAGCTTTCCAACAGTGGCAGTTAATATGGCTTTGTCCCTCGTTACTGTTTCCAGCTATACTGGGAATACTGACAAATACCCTTAAACACTCAAAGCTTTCCCAGGGATGAAGTTACACCTGTTTTTAAAGCACAGTGAGGCATTAAGGTATAAACAGTAATAACTTAAGCACTTGGAAGGTTCACGGAGGGAGAGGTAGCTTTATTTCTACGTCTTCAAAATAAGAAAGCGAAGGGTGAAGTTTTGTGGCTGCTTTGTAATAAAAATTAATTACCCTTTTACCTAATACAGATTTGTACTACAGAGTCTAAAGAAGACATTTCCTTGATTTGTATTAGGCTCTACTTTTGTCCCCAATTATTTTATGATATAACCATTTTTCCTAAACTTATTCCCACTAAAGCTCTGCAACAGCAAGATATAAATAGTATAAAAGCAGTATCCTAATTTTAGGCTGGTATCTTCTAGATTCTCATTCCACTAAGAAAAATTGATGGTTCTTTAGAACAGGATTCTGTTCCCAAAATGACAGGCTGCCCGAATAAACCAGGAAAATCTGACACTAAATAATTTGTATTAGCATTTTCTAAAACTGCCTTGAAAACAGTTAAAGTAAATAATTTGATGCAAATAATTTATTTTCCACTATGAGATTTTAGTATGCTAATATATCTCTCTCTTCAGCCTCATAACAGACTAGCACATGTATCCCATGACTACCAGATGTAAACTTCAAGCTTTGCTTGGCTTTAAAATGAATAGCAAGATAGGAAGCGCTTATTATTATTAGTGATATTTTAGTGACAGTAGTTTACACACTTTATATTCTTGGGTTATAACACTGCTCCAGAGTAATTCAAGTAAATTAGAAACTCTTCTCCTTCTGAATAAAATAAGACACTCACTTTCATTGTGCACTAGCTCAAAATTGCCACCATGTGGCAAGACAGCAACTTAATTTAGCATTATTTATACTGCACTGATATGGTTTTAATTGCATCTGTTCGACAGAATAACTGCTGTGCTGAAGCTCCTTTATCATTGCAAGCCTACAATTAATCTGAATTAGGCAGGCTATCACACCAGCAGTACTGTATATATGGTTGGAGTAGCGACAACATTTATGTTACAGAAAAAAATATATAATTAAATAATTCCCAAACCCTTCCATCCCAGAGCTAGATGCCTAGCACCACTGTCTGCCCGTCGCTTTCCACAGCTGGTCTATGGCCAGCCCTCTGAAAGGGAGCTCTTTAATTCTGTGAAACACACGACAACAGGCCACACAAAACTGGAGTCACCTTTAAAAAAAACACTAAACACCAAATCCCCCCATTCGCAGTCCTCCAGACACTGATAACCTTGAGGCTACTTGCGGACCTCTTTTAGCTCCTTTCCTGGAGAGGCCCCTACAGCCACAGCGGTTACAGCCAAGCCAGGACAGCAAAGCAAGCGCAGACGCACTTTCTGCAGGTGAAACACCTGCATCCCCAGGAGATGCCGTTCCCCCAGCTTCCCAAGTTCATCTCTGAATCATATTTTCATGTTGAACGAAGGCAAGCAATACATATTTTGATAATCCTGTCTCCTTAATAAAACAATTGCTATTCATTCAAATTCAGAATTGATAGCCCAATATCAAAGACTTGTTCTGATCTTGAGTTCGTAGCATAATTAATTCTTCCATTTGAGACATTGCTTCTTTATAAGGGGGAGGGGTGCAGAGAGAATACTCTCAGTGAACTTGAAACTCCCACATAGTCAGACCATGGATTTTTTTCATTATTGTTAATCTTAAAATTATAACGCTTTTAAAAAATGAATTTGCAAATGTAATTGAGCTTCCAATAGTTTCTACAGTAATTAAAGAAATCTCATTTCGCTAAAGTAAACATAATGAAATGTTTTTCAAGATCAAATAAAAACTTGAAAACAATATTAAGACAGACGTAATTCCTATGAATGCCTAGTAGCTAGAAGAGTGTGGAAAAAAAAACAAAATGAGAAACAGTGGAATTATTAAGTAATACAATGTTATTTTTTTCCCCTGAAACATCTTAGATTATAATGGCTAAATGTCTAATCAAGCATAAAGGTGTTGTTTGTTTTTTACACCAGGTATATACAATCTTTTCTTATGAGAAACAAAGTTTTATAACCCATGCAACTTGTTGACAATGAACTTCTATTAATTCAATTGTAATCAAGCAAAAATCCCCAGGCTGTGGCAGTTGTGAGTTTATGTTTCCCACTTGTTTGATTCAAGAAAATTTATAATAATGGTGTTTGCCCCATAAAACAGCACAAAAGAGTGCATATAGACAACAGCTTGCAAGAGAACACAGCCAACCCACCTGGGCCAGCAAAGCGTCGATTGTTTGATTCACCTACTATTTTCTATCAGATCTGCAATTCTTGAACACTTCCCTAAAAGGACATCGATGCAGCAATGTATGAAGCACAGAAGGGAAGGGGTTTTGGGCAAACAAAAGTGACAGTGACTGCAAAACTGATGTTTTTTCAATTTTATTTTTTCATCAGAACGAAACTGAATCTTTGAATAAATAAAAGTCACACCAAAACTTGAAGCGGTGACAGTTCTCGCTTGCATTTAACCATCTAGAGATTTCACAGACTTTTAAGAGCTACATTAGTACATTTGAATGCTCTACTGAAAACTGAGTGCAATTCTCTCTAGTAGATTTATTTAAATAAACAGGCCATGGGAATGAACTCCCCACTCACAGAACAAAGATTAGGAATAAATGAACCCAGACAATTTAGAAAAGGATCCAAGTTCAAGTGCCTTACCCCATGGGATATTTGCCTACATTTAGCAATCAGAAACTCCACCTTGGATCAGAAGAGAAGTCTCAATAATTTTTCTGTAATAAAGGGTGTTATCTGCAGCAAATCAACTATTCCAAACAAACAAAAATAACTCAAAACCACAAACTAACCCTAATACTATGTGCACAGGAGAAGGGCACATTAACAGTATGGCATTGCGCAGAAGAAACCTCCTCTAGATCCACTTTTACCCTTATTGCTGGTAACACAGCGTATTATTTGGATATGTTTCACGATCTTCTCTCGCCGGTTTAACAGCATGTCTAACACATTAGAACTTACTTCGACTTGCACTGGGGGCCAGAAGATTAGACCAAAGCTCTCTCAAGTGCATTACGTGTCCTTTGGACTTCTTGTGACCTACAGCAATGCTTTCAAAACAACTGTGTACTCCAGAGGTGTATGGATGAGCTCTAGGCCATATGATTTAGGGTGGTTTCCACATTTGCACTTGCTCAGATTACATTTAATTTTTGATATGGCATGGTTTTGTTTTATAGTTAAATAATAGATATTTGTGGTCAGTTTTGGATACAATTCCAGCCTAGGCATAGACTTGAAGAGGAAAGAGGGAAGAAATCCCTTGAGCTCTGTAAACCAGTGCAGTTCCACAGCTGATACTCTTTGAAAATTTAAGGAAGATTTTCAAAGGGGGTTTTAAAAAGCAGGCAGTTTCCAGATCTTGTCTGCATTGTTTGGAGTGTTTATAAAAGATAATCTCATGAACTATGGCAGCCAACGGTCAGTTCAGACTCAAAAGATTTATTCAAGTTCCTTCTAACCAGGTAACTATATTTTAATAAACCACTATGTAAACATTACCGCAAACCAGTATTTTTGGCATACTTGCAAACAGCTATGAAGTCTAGACAGAGTGGGGAGGAAGAAGTCATGAATTTGTAGTCATGCTGATCTTTGATTTCTGAAACACTGATGCCTATCCATAGGGGCCTTGCTGCAATGGACTAGTACCCCCCCAGAAATAAAGCACAAAGGGAAACCAAGAAGACAAAGGACAGGTAGAAAGACAATGAAAGGTATCAGGTCACTCAAGCTAGACTGTTTATACCTGGTATTGGTTTTAACCTATGGAATTCATATGAAGCAATACAGGATCTGCAGTATTTATTCCTATGCTTTCCAAAGTATGCAAGGAAGGGACACAGTCCCAGAATACCAGTGCCAAGGAGGGCCCAGCCACCAGGTTTCTTCTAGATCAGGCTGTAATGGTGGAAGAGGTCACTGTCCCACCCTGATCACTATAGCTGGAGGTCACCACCCTTCCAAGTCATCAAAGAATTGCTTGAGGCTGGGATGGGGTACAAGGCAGCTGGTTTGACTGAACCCGCCACCAGATGTGCTTCAAAGCAAGCCGGTGGGCAGTGCAATGAAGGAGAAGATGGAGTATGAGTATAATCCCCCCCATCCCCACCCCGCTGTGGTGGCAGTAACCCCCAGCAGGGAGACAGTGACATCCTAAATGACTCTCGCTTATCTGCAACGCCTGTGTGCCTGTGCCCAAAGCCAATGGCTTTTCTCCCCTGTGACTGACCAATGTGGTCTTCAGATGATATAAATGGGCTCTCTTCTAAAGGACAGGATGCTCGCAGAACAAATGGACACGTGACTGAATCAAGCGTTTCCCACTTGGATCTGTATTAGTGAGATAGGAGCTAGGCAGCAGGACATACATAGGATAAGCATTAGAAAAAAAACAAGCTTCTAAGAGTTTTATTTGTCTTTAAAGGATCAGCCAGTGGAACTCTGCTTCATTGCTCCAGGGAGCTCTGGGATTTACTCACAAGCTAGGAGTAGCATGTGTTTCTTGCCCTGATGCTGGGGAAAATGAGGGCTTCTTCACTTTCTGGACTTCTCATGAATGCATTTGTACTTCCTGCTGATAAATAGATATCAAGTTAACTGCAATAGTTGTAAGGCCAAACAAAAATTTGGAGGATGGGGGAAGTAGAACGTAACCATGCGAATTGTGAGAAGTGGCTCAGAACCATTTGCAGTGCCACCAGACCCCACGGATCTGGGATGCGCTGGTATTTTAAGTTTTCACACACGCGCTTCTATTTGCCTTTCCCAGCTGACACACTCAACACCTCCGGCATCACCACGTTGCTGCTAGCTGCCCTTCTGTACAGCATTTCTTTTTGCCAGGCTCTTTGCAGCATTGCTCATGAACATGTCAGATCTTATTACAATTTTTCTGCGTTCACTTGTAAAGTCCATTTATGGTTGGTAAGTAACTGCAAAAAAAGGTATCTTATTTACTTGGCTGTTCCTTGCCTGTATTCCAGAGCCCTACTGCTTGAATTTTCAAGGCTTTTTGACAAACGTACCTCTTTACCATATTCACTCCCTTAGCACTGCAGGCACTGCTATAGGCAATAGGGAAATGCAGAGGGGGTTTTTGTTGGCTGACGCATCTTCAGTGGTGTTTCTAACAGAGCTGCCACTGCAAAAAATCTTTATTAGTGCCGACAACGCACACATGCAGAAGAACTGACTCAACTTGCAGAGGCCAGAGTGAGTTTGCAAGCCTGGTACCTGGGAGAGCTTAAAAAAAATAAAATAAACTAACAAGTTTGCTTGCTGCTTTTATTTGTTCACTGGTCAAACTGGAGTAATTGAAAGACTGTGTCTCCACCTGATACCATTTTATGGTGTCAGTTTTCAGTAACAGGTTCACTGGATTGTCTGTTCATGTTTCCAGAGACCAGATTCAGCTCAGCTCTCAGTGCCAGCCAGACTCTACTGCTTTAGTCCCCTTTCCTTACGAGGACAGGTAGGTTAGATACACTTCTACAGTGAAAGATCAAAACCAAACACAAAAACTCTGACTCTTAGCTCTCTGGTCTTCATTTCCCTGTTTATCTTCTTACACGGGATGTAACTGTTTTATTGTATCTAAGCATCATTTATTCCAAACTATTAATTGCACATAGTCACGTACACGCCTGTCATTTAAGACATGGCTAAAAAAAATCTGCTGTTTTTTAACTTAACAGCAAGTGTTGACAATTACAAGTGTTAGTTTGATTTTCTTGAAGAGAAAAAAGAAAAGATGTTTCTTTCTCTACAGGAAAAAAACAACTACTAAACCCAGAGTGCAGCTCTCCTCCCTTCTGCCTCTTCCACCTTCAGCAATGGTTGAAAAAAACCCACCAGAAGTAGTTGTAGTTATTAGGCTGCTCCTGGACAACAAAACACACGATCACGTGATTAACACACAGGACTTTCCATGTGAACTCTCTACTGCGTAGAACACCAGAATAGGAGTTATGAGAGTTATCCTAAATTTTTTGGTAGGTTTTGGCCAGCACACCAAGCTTTCACATCACTTCCACACACAGGGGCATGCTCTATAGAAGCAAGAGAATGACCTCCTCGAACCAGGGCAGCCCAGCAATGCCTTAGACTTCCCAAATCACAGCCATACCAGCTTGTCTGGCCACCGCGTACAAGGAGTATGAAAGGTGGGTTAAGAAACTCCTTGTAATTATATAGTCTTTAAGCTTTGGCAAGGAAGAAATTTTGCAGAACAGGAAATTCGCTCTTCACCAGTGCTTCTGTGTACTGCTGTGACACATTACTACAACAAACAACTTCCTGTCACTCGCGCAAGACATCAAGTTTGATATCCAATTCAATACAGGAGAAATATGAACAATCTTTGTCCACATGGAAAAGAAACACCCTGCACTGACCATGCAAGCAAAGCCAAGCAGAGTCGGGTTCATGGGAATCAGGGTGCACAAGCGTTGAGTTCCACTCTTCAGCTGCTGTGGGGGTAGGGGATGAACCCCATTGAGTACCGCCGGTCCTGCTCCTGCCCTGACATCTACGTGTAAGGCTACATGAAAAGAACAAAGCTAAGAAAAGTTTCTCCTTCCCATCTCTGTTAGATTAAACACATTTCCAGAAGCTGATACTCTTGTTTCCTGGGGGTTCACAAGGATATTTCTGCTAATCTGTTTATGTTCCTTCCAAAGCTTTTCCTTTTGAAATGCGTTAGATTGCTCACCTTGACTTCCACTCGCCTCCTCCTACATCTTTCAGTTTGTGAACACCTTTCCCTTATCAACTGATGGAAGATACAACCCACAGAAACCAGCCTTTAGACTATCACAGCAGGCAACTCTCAAAGTCTAGTTGTACTATGAGATTATTTTTCAGCTTTTCATTTAAGGCACGTATTTTCTTATGATATCTCCTACACCGCAAGTTTCCCCTTCTGAGGTGGCTCATTATCACTGAACATAATGCGATGTTTCCAATAACAACCTGGGAATTCTGACCAGCTCCTCTAGCAGTGGCCATGGAAAAAGTTTCTTAAATGGAAAACTCTGCCAGCCACTGCCGCAGGGCACTTGTTAATAGGTACTACCAGGAACAGGATGTTCCCAAAAGATAATAGTTTTTCTCTGACACTCTGAAATAATTTCTAAATAAGCAGTGTCACCATGGATGCCGATCACAAATGTGCAGCGTAAAGCTGTAATTACAAAATGACAGTCGTATGGACTGTGGATACTGAGCCAAATCCCTTCTCGGTATTCATCCCAGGTCTCCAGGCTGCAATTATTCATGGCACATCGGCACCCCAGGCACCAAGCGGCTCTCAGCACTATTTAGATGCCCAGTAGGACCCTGCCCCTTCCCCAGAGAGTTCACCACCTACACAGGCAATAAGATGAAAGCAGCAGAGTCAGAATAAAGCCTGATTTCCAAATAAGCGATTTAGATTGGAAATTAAATATTTTCCAAGATTATAAAGAAACTAGGTGGCAAAAGTAGTAGCAGGCCTTGCAGGATACTAAAGTTAGAGTCTGACCCTTGAAGAGCATAGTGAAGAGGGGTTTTAGCAGTTGGTTATTTGAAGTCACACAACAGGGAACAGCGCAGAAAGCACAGCTTATCGCTACGGTTTGGAGAATGAGCGAAAGCCACTTCACACCCAGGTACGGTCCTGTATCAGGCCTGGTACTTTCATTAGTTTCCAGAATAACTACAGAGTGCATCATGCCAAGCGGTATGGAAATAACACAATCCAAATATCACAGTCATTCCCACAGTCTAGACAGTCTCCTCTCGCAGGACGTGCAAGCAGGTCTGGTCACCAGTTCCAGACTTGGAAAACTATGTCATGAGATCCTCATTATGAAAGATCCCATAGAATATCAAAAGATGCCTTATCACAATGCAACAGGGACAGAGCCAAAATAAACAGAAAGTATGCAAAAGCAAATTCCTGACAAAGCAAAAACTGAATTAAAGTTTAGAAGACTGGAGTAGGGAGGGAAAGGAAGGAAGGATCACAGTGGCTAGCTCGAGCTACATGAATCTATACAAAGCTACGTAATTGTAGTCTAGGAAGACATTATTTTCTTACTATGCTTTAATATTTCTTTTAAATCTTGAACAGAAGTTGCAGACAGGGGTGATTATGCTCTGCTAAGAGAAAAAACCCAACAAAGCTCATGGAACTTAACGGCATTAAGAACACTGACAGGTTCAAATCTCGCTCAGATGAGCTGTGACTCGTTTTCATGTCTACCTGCAAAGTGGTCAGTGGCCAGAAATGGGCCAACAGTTTTTCCTAGTTTCTGCTGTCTCTCTTTTATTGACCTCTGACAGACTACTTTCAGTGTATATAAACATATGTATATATGCCTATGTGTGTATATAAATATATATATATATGTGCGGTTTGTCTCTGCCCAGAAGGAAATGGACAAGACAACAGTACCTTACCATGCTATCTTGGTGCCATGCAGCAATTATGGATCAGGGCTCCATTGCACGAGATCCTGAACAAAGACTTGCTGGAGTAAAGAGTTTTTAGTCTAACAGGAGGCCATCTAAAGCACCGCTCGAGCCAAATCGTTCCAAGGGCCAGCACCGACTTCATAGTACAAGCTGCAAAAGCACTGCGTTCATTTAAATAAATGGGCATTTAATAGAAGCTGCACAACTGAGCAATGCTCTTGGTACATAAATTTTGTCCTTCCCTGTACAGAAACTTCCTCTCCCTCCTGATAACCTTTTCTGTCCCATTTGGGGAAAACAGGTCATTCTTCTGGACCCAGACAAAAAAGAAAAACAACCTTGGTTTGTGCAGGGACTAGCACCACATACCGTGAAAAATAAAAATCACTAAAGCAATACTGAAGTGCACCTTTAGATGAAACAACAATGCAGAAATTAAAGACCATACTCCCTGTCCAACAGGGAAAACGCTTACCTACGCTGGTCAGCTTGATTAGACTAGGGCGAATTTGGGGAATCGGTATTTCTGCACCATCTTGTCCTCTCTGCTTTGCTTCAACTACACTTTACAAGAGAAATCATCAACGAGCCCAAATCACCATGAGGGCAACTGTAATGTAGCTCCCCACAGAACCCCTGAAGAGCTGATACAAATAGGGAAACATCAGGAAAAGGCTGGAATTGTTGCAGTGGGTATTGTGAGCAGATTTGAATCAACTGACTCAAACCAGTAAGAGGAGTTTTTATTTGGTCTTACAAATAGGCCCACAAGATTTAAGAATAAAATCTGAAAATACAGGAAATGGGGTTTATTATTAAAAAATAAGTATGAACAAAGTCCTAAGAAGATAGGATTTTTCTCTTAAGAATTGTTAAGAATGGATTTTTCCCTCTTCTTCAGAAATTTTCTCTGTTCTTAAGAATGGACTTTTCTCTGTTCCTAGAACTAAGACTGGAAACAGACCTTTTAGATGGAAATTACAGTTACTAGTAAGTGTTATAAATTGTACACTAACAGTTTAACTACTGGCCACCAAAAAAAAAACCAAACTAAAATCTAGCAATTTCTTTTATTTGTAATAAGCTAATTCTCCCCAGCTACTTCAAAAAAAAGTTGCAACGCCAAATATATCAAAGCAGTTGCACTGCTATTAATCTGTATAAATGTACCTTCCTAGTTTGCTTAAAATTCAAGTTGTTGGCCCAGTGCATCCATTCACCTTCCCTCTTCAGAGCCTCAGACGTGGTGACTAATTCTGTCCTAGCGCAGATTGCTTTCTTGCACGAGACAAAACCCGCCTAAATGTTCTGCCTCTTCAGCCTGCAGATCGGTGGCTCTATTCAGGTCATCTTTGCAAAACTATTAATCCAGAGAGCGTGTGGCTTCCTTGAGTCAACTCCTGCCATTGCCTGGAGGAGCTCGGGATTGCAGAGCTTAACCTTTGATATGAAAATGGCTGCAATTCGCTGTTATTAGTGCATGGCGCATCACTCCTATTAAGCGGTGAGCTATTGCCTAGGGCGGGATACATCTGTTTCCAGTCATAAAGCGGGATTTGCCTCACGCTGAAGCCAACTGCCATTCCGATATTCCATACACCCATGGATGCTATGAGGTTGCACGCGCCTCTTCTGTGCTTCAACATCCCCTGCCTCTGCTATCGAATGTATAAATGGCAAATTCTACTTGAGGGCAATTTAGTTGCTATGGACATACTTTCTACAGATTGCCCGTGTTTTACTTTCAGACCTTATATAAATGCATTTTTACGTATTCCTTTCCGTGTTCAGTGATTCTTACATAATTCTACTTGACTCTTTTTTTACATTGACTAAATACTAGCAGGAACTTGTTGAAGAGACTTCAGTAAGTGAGGGGCAAAGCTTATTTCTGCACCTTTGGATACAGAAATGGTCTTTACGGTGCTGGTGCCTACAACATCCTTGGCAAACAGAGGAGGAGGACATCAAACCCAAGGACGGAGTGTGGCAGGGGCTTGCGATGGCAGGTACAAAGAGCCCCCTTCAAAGCCCTGTGTTTTAAAATACTGCAGCTCCTACCTTCCAGCTCCACACAACCTTAACCCCAGTGAAGCCCAGCGGACTGTTTCCCATGGCTGCAGCTCCCTCTCCTGGTGGAAAGCCGGAGCCAGGGAGCCCCAGCAGCTCCCCCGGCGCCCTCCGCACAGCTCCTGTTGTGCTTTAAAAAACAAGGGAACGAAAGGAAACTGGGTTTAACAACTTACTGGGGAATTTGGTGAATAAAGCTGACTCTGAAATTATTTAAGCAGTTTTGAAAGCTGGTTTTGAACAGCAGTGACCAGAGGCAACGGGGCTCTCCGTACTTCTGCTCCAGGAAGCAATACCGTGGATTTTTTTTCATTGGAAAAAGACTGTTGAAAGGTCTCAGCAATTTTAAGTCATAAAGAATCCCTGGATTCATTAAAGCCTTAAAATACAAAACCTGAAAATGTTTGCAAATTCAGAGAAAAAAAAAGAAAAGACTTAGGACACAAGAAGAACTAAAAAAATCTTCTATTTTAAAACCACCACTGGCATTAAAACTGCAAAGTTTTGAATGAGGACATTTGGCCTAATGAAGTATGAACAATTAATGAGGTTCAGAAGCATTAAACTAGATTTGTAAAGAATTTCAATAATCATTATTGATGCTAACTACTACCAATGTCACTGAGTTTCCATGAGGGCTGCATGACGAAGTTTCTAGGAAAAAGGAGCTAGACAGGACGGTTAGCTGGGTGTAAATACACAACGGCCCAGAGAAGACAGCACCAGGGTCAGACTGCTGCCTTCTGGTTCAGGATGTTCAAACACATATTTTAAAACAGCAATTTTGCCTCTCTCTCTCTCTCTGCTACTTTCTAATTAAAGCACAGATAGATGCTTTCATAGACCTAAGGACCCAGAAGTTGGTAAAGACAATTTAGCCTTTCGTATCACATCTTTAACACTTCATTTATTACTAAATATCATCTATTTTCGAATGACCCGGGTGCTTCTGCAACAACAGCCTTCCCAGCTGCTGGAGGCGATCGCAGAGATTCATCACGCCGGTGACAGATAGTGCCTCGGCGCTCGTGGCAGTACATTGTGCTGCCATCTGCAAGACCCCAGCTCAAAAGCAACCTCAGGATTCCCCCTCCTCCGCAAAAAAGAGGTACGTAGTGCAGATGTTAGGAGCCGGGCCTCCTAAAATGCTGACCATACTCCTTTTCAGAGGGCTCCCTGCTCGCTGATGAATGGGCAGCATTAATATGAGCTGCAGTGCTGACCACAGAGCCAGGATGGTGGCTGGAGACAAAGTGCCCTGGCCAGGAGACATAAAGACAGCTCTCGGGAGACGTAAAAAAAGCACAGTTTCGTACAATCATGGGCTGCCACTATAACTATGCATTTTCAGCCTCCTACAAAAAAAAAAGATGGAGATTAGGCTTTCTTTCACTTAGCTCAACAAAGCATCGTCAAGCTGGGGTCTGATCTCTCTTTCTTCTCACCAAAAACTAGTACCCACATTAAAAGTCTAAGTTTAAGCAAGAGAGCAAACAACTAAAATTACGTATAAAACACCCTGGAGTTTGGAAAAGCAGAGAATATGGTGAGACTTTCTACTGATTTTAATATGATTTCAATCAAGACCTTTTCTGCACTTCAACACATCCGTCTCCATGTGAACGCTCTGGTTCGGCAGCACGTGATGATGAGAAGAGGCAGAGATCTCCTCAAAGCTGATTAAAAGTTCGGTTTCAATCTGGAAAAAAGACTGGTTTGCACTTCCCAGGGTTTCGTAAGAGGCTATTACACATATCTAAACACATCACATTTAAGAAAGTTGTAACAAGCAGAAGCGACTCTGTTCCTAGTAATAATGCAATATCTTACCGACAGTGCGTTTTTTTCTGTCTTTCCTTTTTACTTCTTCCACTCTATTTAAAAACTTGCAGTCTCTACTGTTCCGCAGCAAAAACTGTTAGTAAAGCAAGAATTGTGCTGATCGCATCCAAACTCATTAATATAACTTGTTTTTCCATTATTAGCACCATCTGAGCCTGTTGAAAGCCTTAACCAGGGCTTTAATTTTTCCACAGAGAGCTTTAAATTAATTAGTGGTTTACATGCTAACAAAGAATCTGATACATTCATAAATCAATCTAATGCAGAAGGATTACCAGAGGGTGGAAACCTATTCACTGGGGACCTCACATTCACTTAACATGGTGGGGTTTGAACAAAAGGGTGCAGGTGCGGAATAGACGGGTACCGGGAAGAGCCCATGATAATCACTTTGCATCACTTAAAGACGCAGCAGGACTCTCAGTAAATCAGAGCCCAGGGCCCACCCTAAGTGAAAGCCATGTAGATATAAAAGGCAGCATCATCCCACTTTAACCTCCACAGCTAAATTGCCAGAGTGGTACAATTTCTTTTGTGTAGGTTACAGGCCACTGAACTAATGGAATATAGAGTAGAATTAAAGGACTTGGATGCAGAAATACAAACTAGAAAAATCTGTATAAAACATAAGTAAATAAAGGTGTTTTTTTTCTGGGCAATTATTAAATTAATTAAAAGTTATTAAAAGATGATAATAATTGTCTATATATTTGGTTCATTGTAGGCTTTTAATCTAGGTTTCTCCTAACACAACACCTACTCTGCCATGAGAACTCTGCTATGTAACCATGGCAGCATTTTTATCCCATTCCTCCTACCCTGCACCCTTTACTATTAAGAAAATTTCACAAAAATGAACACTTGACCTGGTCTTGCTCTGTGTCCTAAAGGTCATGGGCTTAAAGGCAAAAAAAAAAAAAAAAAAAA
>VXBO01001775.1:679319-693476 GCA_013400135.1 Rhinoptilus africanus | reverse complement strand
AAAAAGGCAAAAAAAAGAAAAAAGAAAGACTTTGATGACTAAAGCAGTTTTCAGTCTTTACTATGTTTTGAAATAAACTTGTGATCTATTTTGAAAGCTGCTCATTGCAATAATGGAGTCTCTGTCACCACAGACACCTGCACAGTCTCCATCAAATGCTGTAGGAACTGCACACTAACGAAGTCATCATCTTTTCCTTAACAGAAAGTTAAATATCCTTGATGAGTCAGAAGAAATATGACTAAGAAAATTGTGAACATGCACATTAAGAAATTAAAGACCATAAGCAACAGGAAGAGGCACCCAGCAACCTAGGCTCGGTGCTGCTGAAACTTTCAGTAGGTGTATTGGCAGCAATTGTGCATTTTGATAATGAATAAAGAGTATTTACTGATGGTGGTTCATAAAATAAAGAAACCTGAGCAATTGTCAGGTTTCTGAATTTATTATTTATTACTGAATTGTCAGTCAGAATTTACTCAGTTCTCCTAATTCAAGTAATTTATAAATACATCCACGTTCAACCCTGTATATGAGGTATTAGGTTTTCCATACAACCATATGAAAAAATGTATTACAGGTTATTCATATATTTTTGGTAATAAACATTTATCATTAAATGAAATATCTTAATTTAAACTTTCATAGTACCTTCTAGTACATATCTACTTCCAATAATAAATCAGTCATGAAAAATGTAACTCTGGGACATATTAAAAAATTCATTTCTTACAGGGAGCTCTGTGGGGCAGACACGTTGGTGCCATACACAGCACCTACTGCCTGATCTTCAGCCTCAGCTGAGGTCTCCCCAGAAAAAAGTCTCCTCATAAAAAAGCATTTCATTATCACTCACTATATGTTATTTATACAGATGTTCAAACCCATTTTTGAACAAAGATATCACAGTATAAGTAGTTTCTACAGCACGTGCTTCCGATTTGTTTGTTGTTAGTGATTTTATGTACGTGGCCACCTCGCTGCAGCAGTTCCTGTGACACACTGGGCAAATCTGACCAGCGGGAGCCCTTCCTGCCCATCGCTTCCAAGGGCCACATGCAAAAAGGCAACGGCTGGTTGCAGGTTACAGCAAATCCTAACTGGCAACCCCCCATGGAGGAAAACAAATCCTAAATAGCATATTGTCTTCTTGATTTGTGCTGGGAAGGCGATACAGAAGAGTATCCACAGCTTTCTCGCGCTCTGATCAAAAAGGTGCCAAATGGGAAGCAGGAAGGAGAGGGCAAACCCACCGCCGCGTGTCCCCCCAACACGCACAGGGACAGGGCACGCTCCCTGCTCGCCCTACAGCGGGTGTGGGTTGACATAACGTGGTCACCTCTTCCCCTCATGACCCATCCATGACTTCAAAACCCAAATAAAACGTACTTTTTGAAAAGAAGCAAGACAGTGTAGTATTACAGGAGGTGCCATCCTGAGAAAGGCTTGGGTAACGTCGTGCAGGGCTCCCGGGAGGCGAGAAGCGGTGTGGCAGCCCGGCTCCTCCTGCTCTCTGCCCTCGGCAGGACTGGTGGAAGAAAAGCTCTCCACCACACCAGCGAGGCACTGAAGGTGGCATTAGAGGTGGCATGTGCTGCCACCTGTGCCCTTCCCAAATGAAGGAGTTAGTTCACGGAAAACCTTCACGCCAATCTAACTCGCACAACAGGCAAAAAAGAAAATGGAAGTAAAGGCGATTAGCTAATTAGTGATTACATAAAGCTGTGGCCTGTCACAGACTGCATTCGCAGGGTTGCTGCAGGGGGTGTCATCCCTTTTATCTGGAGCCACAGCCGGTGACAGCCTGGCAAAACCCCTCGGGCGCCCTGCGGCTGGCGGGTACCACTGCCCGGCATCCTCACCGCCAGCCCCAGAGGAGGCCGTGCTGTCTCCGGGGGGATGTCCATCACACCAACAAGAGCAGCAAATGCGATTTGGTACCCTGCAGGCACGCTGCTGACTGCCAGCACTTCTCCGGAGAAAGCCCTGCCGTTTGCCAAAGGCTTGCTTGCTCAGAATCCCTTGCCGAAATTTCTCTGTGAATCTTTCTGAAGTATTTGCCCGGAAACTGGTTTGTGCCACAGGCTCCTTGCCGCATGCCCCGAGAACACAGTCTACACAACTTACTTCATCCCTGGCCTCCCCTGTGTTCAAACACTCCATCTCCTGGACCCTTACTGCTCCTGTACTGCTCACAGCCAAGCAAGTTCATTAATGTTAATTAATGGCGTCTGTGTTTCATATTAAAATCCCTGGTTCTGAGCTCTGAGACACAAAGAAGTTTCCATACATCAACCGCTTCAAAGCAATTGTCTCCACGGGCATGCTGTCCTCGGCTGTAGCTGCAGGATAATTGTGGAAATTACCCCTCGGGGAAGAGGAGAAAAACTACCTAGTGTTTACCTTGGGGGAAGATTGCACCCCCCGGAGAGCTACCTATCAGCTCCTAATGGGTTACAGCACTCGGCCTCTCAACAAATGATACAAAATTACGCTCTGGTTCGCAGGGCTATGTCATTAACACCACCAGCCCATAGTAAAAAGCACAAAAAGTGTCTGACCCTCATGAGATAAAGCCCCAAGGTGGGTGTCTATACCAAAAGCATTACCAGGTCCAGAAGGTTAAGCAATATTGCCGATTTCATGAAGTCTTGGATTATTCCACTGACTATATTTCATACTCAATGTATGATATTATTTCTATGCCTGCAAGGGAAAGCTGGTCTAAAAAAATTAAAGGAAACATTTCAAATAAAGTAAACAGCTCTCCAGATTTTGAAAATTGTTTACACTGAAAACTAAAATGCAGCTGCAAATCCAACGCCCAATCTTCGTCATTCTTCCTCAGACAAAATTCCTCCTGGAGGCAGCAGGAGTTTTATCTCAGTCACAGACTCTTGGAATTCAGCTCAACCTATCACAAGTTCGTTTCTCAGTTCCCGCAGGACTCCTGCCCCAACAGACACAAAACATTACCCAGTGGCCAGTCGTCCCAACTGCTTAAACACCATCTCAGAGTCTTCTGGTGGCCAACCCAGCCACGCTGCGGGCCCAAGGGCAGGAGGTGTTGTGACGGGAGAGGCCAGCGGCTCCTATGGCCGAGCTGGGCACACAGTGGGGGCTCAGGGCAAATCAGCAGTATCTGCCTGAGCAAACCCCACTTGCCCCCTTCCCGTCACTACCAGGCATTCAGACCCCCCCACAAGCCCCTGTCCTAGCAGAGCCCCCCACAAGGCACCACCGGCTCTTCCGGAGCCGTGCGTGGCCATGGTGAGAGCAATAGATTCACGGCAGGTTTTCTTACCTGCCACTTACATCCCTCCAAATCTCATTTCATTGTATTAGTCACTAACAACGATTTATAAAATACACTCTCTGGAGGTAGGTGGGATTTTCAGGACGCTGCATCACACAGCTAACAGAGCATCCGCTCCCCAGAGACCCTCTACAGCTTCTCTCCACTGGGTTGAACAAACTTGGGACCAAATTCTCTCACAGCCAATGACGCAACTCGCTCAAATCAGTAGCGGTTTCATGAGTCTGTTCAAGGGGACTGGTTTGGGTTTTAAGGTTTTTGAACGGGTCTGCTTTATCCCATGGAAGCCTAAGACATTTTATCTGAAGACAAGGACAAACTCACTTCTTAACAGATGGGAGGAGTTCCTTAGATATTAAGTAATTAAGCACACTCAGCATATGTTGGCTCCCAAAGAAAATTGTTTTGAAGAGATAAGGCGCTCTATAAATTGAGATCTGCAGTTAACCAAAAATCTGCCATTTCAACTTCTGCTCACAAACCCAATCTCATAAATCGCTACATGAAAAATTAAGATATAAGGAGCATTACATGATTTACAAAATTATCAGACTGAGGGGTTTTTAAGGTTCTATGGTTCTATTCTTCCGTTTTTCTGCAGTTGGCTAAGATTTAACGAGCATGTAAATCTACTGCATTTTGATCTGAAATTGCCTTTCTGTGTTTGCCCTGCTTCCAATTCCAGTAAGCACCATCAGCAGGGAAAAGGAAACAGCTTTTCCCTACCGCAGCTCTTCCGAGGAAGCTGAGATAGAGCCTTGCATTTCCTCAGATTTATGAATACATCATTGGCAACCCATCATTTCGTCCAAGACAGCCTTAATGCTCCGGTCACCATCTTCAGCAAGACAAAACGCACCTCAAGGCCTGAAGCAATAAGACAAGAATTGCAAAGCAGCGAGTTGCCGCAGCTTACCATTGCTCCTTCCCTCTTACTTTGGGCAACTTCTCGCTGCAGCCGAGCCACAGACAGCTTCTCCCTGCGGAAAGAAAAGCGTGTGAGCAGCAGTTCATTTTTCCCCAGCAGAGAGAACGCGCCGCTGCCCTGTCGGGGTGGCATTCCCGCACATCGCTCGGGCAACCCTCCCGGCAGACCCCGCTCTCCTCCCCATGTGCCTCTGCAATATTCAGAGGCTGCGTTATTGTTTCGTTTTGTGGCAGTTTGGCAGAACCGTCAATGAATCAACTGAATCTAAACATCATTTGCTCCATTCAAACAACAAAGTAGCTCGTCACACTGGGGATATGGAAACAGCCTCTGCAAATCACGTTGTGTTATTTATTCTCCTACAGCCCTGCACATCAGCTTTATCTGCACCACATCAACACGAGTTGGAAGGCTGTTAGATTATCAGTAAAGGTATGCATAAACATGAAATTAAAAATAATCCATTCTATTCCTAAACATACCACGCTGCACTTTGTAGCTACTGAATTACTAGATTATTCTTTTTAAATTAGCTTTTTTTCATGTAAGATCCTTACCCAAATGTTTGGCTTGACTCAAATAGCAATTAATTTGCTTAAATTAAGGTTTTGACAATCACAACACCTTTTCACCTGAAAAGTTGTGCAAAAGGAATGAGTACATGTAGAAAAGGAAAGAGATTTCCATGGTGTATGGCCCGGGAGAACGTAGAGCATGTACCAAGTATGTGAATGGCAAACCCCAGACAGCAGCAGGTGGTGCAGGAACCGACCGCTGCAGGAGGGGTACGGGAAGAGGAGACTTTGCTCTGGAAGCTCAGCAAAGAAGAGAAATACTTTACAAAACAAGTAACCTACTGTACTTTTTAAAGGATTTACGAAAAACCAAGACACTTTCTCAAGTAGGCTATTTTTAAAGAAGAGTATCTATTTTTGAAAGAAAAGCACCCTGCAGGAACAGCAGAGGAATTTATCAGCACGTGAAGAATTTATCGTTACACAACAAAACATAAATTTGCACATGAATAAATTAGTTAGAAAAGATGATCAGCTTTGAAAACGTCCAGCAAAAGGATTTTAAAATGAGAATATATCCCGTGAAATTTTCAACTTACTCCTGGCTTGCCCAGATATTCTACTTGGTCTAATCGGAAAGACAGACCTGAACCATCCCAACGCAGCATCCTGGCACCTCCTGGGATATTCCGAATCTCTGTCCCTGTGACTACTTCGTAAAATGTAAATGTCAGAGTGCCACAGCTCAGGCCTGCTGAGACATGGCAGTGGACGGCAGCCTCTGCCCACACATTGCCCACCAAGGGCACCCACCAGCCACGAGTCCACCAGCAACACTGCCTGGCTTTCCTGAGACATTTTGAGTTCAGGAAAGACAACCTTCCTGCTGAGCACGGCAGTGAAGCATACAGAGTCCTCAAAACGCAGAGACGCATCTCCCAGCTCTGACGGCAGAGAAGAGCAGGGACTGGAAACTCCCACCCAAAAAATCTGCCAGGGCTCTGTAGGCACTGCGGTCATTGACCAGGGAAGTGACCATCCCCCTGTACTCGGCACTGGGTGAGGCTCCACCTCGAGTGCTGGGTCCAGTTTTGGGCCCCTCACTATAAGACAGACATCGAGGTGCTGGAGCGGGTCCAGAGAAGGGCAATGAAGCTGGTGAGGGCTCTGGAGAGCAAGTCTTACAAGGAGCAGCTGAGGGAAGTGGGGTTGTTCAGCCTGGAGAAAAGGAGGCTGAGGGGAGACCTTACTGCTCTCTGCAACTGCCTGAACGCAGGTTGTAGCGAGGTTGGGGTCGGTCTCTTCTCCCAAGTAATAAGCGATAGGACGAGAGGAAATGACCTCAAGCTGCACTAGGGGAGGTTTAGATTGGATGTATTGGATATTAGGAAAAATTTTTACACTGAAAGGGTTATTAAGCATTGGAACAGGCTGCCCAGGGAAGCGGTTGAGGCACCATCCCTGGAAGTAGTTAAAAGACGGGCAGACATAGTGCTTGGATATAGTTTAGTGATGGTTTTTGTCAGAGTTAGGTTGATGGTTGGATTTAATGATCTGAAAGGTCCCTTCCAACCTAGGCAATTCTTTCATTCTGTGACTGGGGCACTCTCATGCAGCATGACAAGCCAAATGTTCTACGATATTTTATTCCTGATCATGTAATAGAAGTAGTCTTTAAGCCATTTCTCAGGAACCATTTCTGCTGAGGAAGACGTGTGCCTACCTGCCTAATTACTGCGGGAATGACAGCAGTGAGGTCACTCAGCCATAGCTCAGCATATGCTTGGGTCACCAAACCAGTCCTCCCTCCCTGCTTCAGCAGAAGACGTGGTATTTCAGTCTCCCTAACAGCCATCTGCCCCCGGGTGCTCGCTGCACCCCCACAACACTCCCCACACAGCTGGCTGGGGGCACTCTGCAAGCACGATTATCGAATTCACACCGGGCATTGCTAATATTGTGATTTGTAAACATATACGATGTTGAAACCACTGAATATTGGCAAAACCTAAGGACGATACAGCCACAGCCCAGTGAAGTGTTATTTGCACTACTCCAACATGGTATCGAGGTCCTCTTTTGCGCATCTAAAAAATTACCGACAACTGAGAAGTGGCATTAGTACAGCATTGATAGCCTTAACACAAGTATCCTAAAAACAGCTTCTAAAAGACACGTATCACCCTCCCTCTTCCTTGCTCAGATATTATCACAGGGAAATTACAAAATTGGTTAATCCTATTTTAAGGATTTAGCTGATCTGCTAGAAATAGCCCTTTGCATTTTTGCACCGCTTCAGTGCCCTAATATGTTTTAGTGGAAAAAGCGAGTATACCCTTTGAGGGGGTTTTGACTTTTTAATTGCAAAACAAGTGCCTAAAGATATTTTTATGAGAATAGATGCAGGGGGGAAAAAAGTAAACAAACAAAAAACCCCACAAGCCACTCCTCCATACACTTTCTGCCAGTGGTCTGCAGAGATTTACTTAGTTATTTCTCCTACACGAGGAATACTCCTACTTTCCTCTCTGTTACCTCCAACAGTTTCACATTTCTGGAATTTTATCACAGTAAATTCCATTTAAGCTCCAACCACCAAGAGGGTTCCTCCTAACGAGGCTTGGTCTTCCCTCTCTGGGTGAGATAGGTTCAGGAAGGGCTTCCTTAATGATTTTCCCAGCAAACAAAAGCAGAGACTGGCACTTTTCTACTGCATGTGTAATATTCCAGCCACTTTACATTAGCAGAAAACGAAAAAGAAACCCAATAATAACATATGAGAAAAAAAATGCAACAGGGGATACAGAATAGCCATCTGTTCCCACGGTGTATAAAAATCAGTCAACTTTGAGGCGAGCAAACTCCGTGCTCCCACTTCAAATGGGTCCCAGAGCATCTTCTCCCTCCCGCCTGCGCTCCCCAGGTGAAGGAGCTGCACACGCACAGCCAGACCTCCGCAGACAGTCTCCTTCATCTAGGCAGGATGGCGGCAGAGGCTCAGCGTGCCCCTGGACCACAGTCATCCCCCAGATCATTCCAGGGAGCTTCATCTGTCATGCACTTGGCCCATTGCCCGCAGCGAGCTGTTTCCCACCACCTCCCTACAAACGTGTGCTGCTACGCTGGGTGAGAAATGTCATCAAAATCCTGCTACGAGCCAGCAGCATTTAACACCTATCTGCAGTCTTGGAAGTTTTCATCCAAGATACACGGTAAGAGAGAACAAGGACCTTCATGTCTAAGCACAACCAAATAAACCCGCTGGTTACTCCCCACCACCTCCGGCAGTTTTGATTAAGACAGCATCTTCAGCAACTATTCTCAGCCCCTATTTTTTAACGCAGTGTTACAACTGGATAAGCATTTTACTATGACTGAGCTGCAAAAATAATAAGCTTTCAGCTGCTTTAGCCTTTCAGATGTTTCAAATGCAAAGAACATTTGACATGCAGCTTCAAAAGTTAATCTTGTTTTTTTAATCTTTTCTTTTAAATAGGGAAAAATCAGTAGCACTACTTTGTTGCTATACAGTTTTATTTATTTTTAATCAAGCATGTTTCATCCCTATAGCATGATTAATTAACAAAGTTAATTAGCAACTACAGCCAACCTGCAAGAAAACAAAATCTTCTCTGAGGATTTAAAAAATTAAAACATGTTCATTGAGAAGTTCCCATGTTCGCTTTTGAAAAACTGCCACATGATAAAAGGTTTACAAAAACGCTCTTTGAAAGCACAGTTTATGCTCTTAAGTTTGAATATTTGCATTGTAAGCAGCAAAATTCCCAGCCAAGGACTTTGCAATGAGATAATTAAAGGAGCCAAACAAGGATTCAATTATGTCCTTTCCAGATGGAACCAAGCACACAAGTATTCACTGTGTGGATGGAAGAAAGATACATTTCAAGTCTCAATATCACTAGTAGATATTGCAGTAGCGTGTTCTAAAAAACAACAGTTTGAGGAAAGCCCATTTAGTCCAAAAAAAATACAAGTGTGCTAAACAATCCTGCAAATTCTGACCTCTCCTTAAACTAAAACTTCTCCTTCACTCTCCCTTGCCATCAGTTCAACTCATTCAACTACCAGAGAAAAAAACCCCAGAACCATATGACAGTGACAGCTAAAAGGCACAGCTCATGGCTTCTCTACAAAACTGTGCTACTTGACCTTCTCCTAGATAAAGGTAGGTAAATTGATGTGATCACAAGCCCCTGCTTATCACACAATTTTGAACAAATGCCAGTATGGTTCCTGATCTGGGAACAGGTATCCTCCGGTCAACCCCCACAATAAAAGCTGAACTGGATGTGTCAGACTCCCTTTGTGTTAGTCCTCCTTCTCTAGATTGCTATTTTACAGAGGTGCAACAAAACAAAAAATTCTAGCAGTGAAATTCAGCTTCCCAAAGTTTGAAATAAGATTTTCATTTGGACGTTCAAATCTCAGATTCAGAAGCTCTTAGATACAGGGTTTTGCTTCTCCATCTAACACAGAAAGGTACAGCATAGAATAGCTTCTGGATAAAGTTGTGAAATAAAGATTCCCATATAATGTGTAGAATTACATCTATTTGCCGAGATCTCAGCCATACAGGACCAAGATATACTTTCAGTGATAAATAAAAATTTTCCAATTTTAATGAAGTAAAATAATTGTATAGGTTTGACGAAGAACACGATCAAAACTGAAAAGAATGGAAAATGTCTTAGTAACATCATCCAAAAAATGCTTCAGTGAACTTTAATCTCCATGATCCACTGGGAAGACAATGGTTATACCAAACCCTGGCATTGTCCTTTCCTGTCTTGATCGCACACAGCAGCCCCACAACCTGCCAGTGCCTACAGACGTCTTGCATTTTCAACACTGACACATGAAGATTTTTAACTTTTCCCATTTTTTTCCCCTAAATAAATTAATACTTTGCTACCCAGAGAAATAATGGGGACAAATTTTAATAGGTATGACAGCTCCCAAGTTACTCATTTAATTGTTTCTCTATTCGTCTTTTTTTTCATGAATAGTAAAGTGTTTCCTTTCATGCTTCATCCTTCCTTGGAAGCTTTCACTGAAACTTTCACTCCAAAGTGATTTCATTCAGAAGTGGTTGATTCTGCACCATAAAATGAAGCCCAGCTTCTCCTTTCATTTTATAGCTTTTACTGTACATAAAGCCAAAAAACAACCACTTGACCTACTGAAAAAGTCAAGCTTCGAAAATACACTTTTAACACTTATTTTTGGTGATTGTGTCCAATCAGAGTGGCCAAGCCATACGCCCGCGAGTCCTTCTCTGCCTTCTGCAGGATATTCCGGAGCAGAGAAATTCAAACCAAGTTTCCCACTCTTAAGCCATTTCTGTGAGACTCAGAAAGTGAATAAATACTTTGTGCAGGTAAAAAGCAAACAGGAAAGTGACAGAGACTCAGAATCTGAATTCGCAAGGCCTCCCTAACCACTGTGCCTTGGAACTGCTCCTTATTTATCACCTTCCAAAATAATTTAACTTTTTTTTCCCCCCTACATCATCACTTACTGCCACGGTGTTGTTTTTCAAATGAACCAGAAAAAAAACACCGCTAAAATCCATTAAATGTGGATTAAACATAGCGTGGTGTTAACAACTGACCTAGGGGCAGGGTGTCAGTCTGTGCAGAGAGCCACAAGCCCGGCTGCGTTCAGCTCCTGGTTTTCCAGGGAGGTTTCCCATCCGAACGCTGACCAGGCTTGTCCCCGTCGAGTATATGAGATCTGACAAGGGAACAGCCGAGGGTGGAACGGCGGCAGTGAACTAATGCGCCTCTTTCAGCTCCTATTGGGATCGCGGTGGTTAGCGATGCTGCAACCGTCCCCCTCCTGAAGCTCACGTACAACCGGGGCGCTCAGTGCTTCAGAACCGTCAGCGTCGGGTGCATTTTGAAACTGGTCTTTTACAGTTGCAACAGTTTAACTAGAGCTGGCAATAAAAGAGTCACCTCGCAAAGAAATATTCATTGCGAATTTAAGGCTGATAAAGTACAACTTTAATTATTTTTACAATTGCAAAGACTGGAGTTACAGCAACAGAAGCACTAACACTGTCAAGCAGGAGCCAAATAGATAGGATCGAGCCACCAGTAAGGCACAGGCTCCTATTTATTACTAATTTATTTGTAGTCATTTCTGAATAAAAGATAAGCATATAGAAACACCATTTACATGAAACTTCTCTTCTACAGGACAAGGTACTCCCAAATCCAGAGAAACAAAACAGGTAGTAACTTACTTAAACTGTACTTTCACCAGGCAACACTAACAGTAGGGGAAAAAAAACCTAACACCCAGGAATTATAACCATAATCTAAAATATACATCAGCAATCCCCAGGGACTCAACAATTTCCAGTGGATTTTCATGTATATGAAATCTGAATTAGAAGTTCAAAGAAGATCATCTCATTACTTTCCAGAAGCATACAAACAAGACACCAACTACAAAAGAAATTCCATGGAAGAAGCTGATGGTGACCCAGGGCTGAGTCACATCCCCGCTCAGAAAGGAGGAGGCCGAGAGGAACATAGCGGGGGCAGAGACTTCATTAGAGAAGCAAAAAGGTTGCCTTTGGCTAGGAAAGAGGGGCAGAGCCATGACAGAGAAATCGGAAAAGGAAAGGTTATCGGGAGTCCGTGACAGATCATGACAGGATTGTTTCCATGACAAATTACTCTCCCAGCAGCAGCACGGCAGCCGAGGGCGGCCGGGCACTTGAGCTCGGTGACTCCATCCTAAGCACGGGGACAGGCAGCGACGCATTTTCAACAGAAGCATCTTCTCTCCCACTGGTAATCTTTATACCTCCATTGACATCTATTGTTTCCAGCACTGAAATTATGGATGCAAGACTGCACGCTTCAACGATTCACTGGGACGTTACACAACATTTCAAATACATATATTTGTTAATGTTGGGAAGGGGATCTCCTTTCACTATTAGTGCTGACTCCACTACACAGCCCACCTCTTCAAATTCTGTATAGATTTTGGCCAACAGTATCAGGCATAGTTTGAGAGGTCTAGACACAAAGTTTTAAATGTTGGGGTTTTTTCTCTCAAGGTTTTGAGATGGTTTTTAACCTTGGTAGTACAGAAAAGCCAGCAAGTGAAGAGTAAAGCTTTTTAAATAGAGATCTTTAAATAATGGTCATTAGTAACTGCTAAATAATTACAATGACAATAACGGGAGCCACCAGCCCCCCTTGCAGTTCCTTGACAAGACATGGAGACGGTACCAACCATCACAATCAATGTTGTTTCTTGATTGAGAAAAAAACATAAAAGGCAAAGAAAGTGATTCCTTCCCCATGACGCACACATACAGTTGTAGGATAAAAGATTAATGTCTGTATGACACAATGCCAAATCATCGGGATAATTATGAATTATACCAAGCAATCATTTTACAAATCTCCTGGAACATCTCACTTATGACCATTATTCATGAGATAATGCATTCGGTTGCAATTTTTCTTCAGATATATTCCTCTGAAGCCTTTCTTTTGGGCTGAGATTCCAGGTGGAAGAAGAAAATGGGTGGGAAAAGAAAGATGGGGGGTTTTTTTATGAAACAATAGAACAGAGGGGGAAAAAAAAAAACATTTTCATAATGTCTGCAGACAGTAGTGAGAGATACTTTAAGATTTGTTTTAAAAATCAGCCCAAGCACGAAACAGAAAACTGCAGCAGGGAAGGGAGTTACACCTGGCTCTCAGCTTTAATGCAACATCGAGTATGAAACATCAAACACCCAAGTGCCAAGAAGCACCAAGTAAACAGCACTGCAGTACTGAACTCTGAGATACATCTGAAGTACAGGTTTTCACATTATAAATTAAATAGTCCATGCATTATGTAAACCTTGCATTTATCAAAAAGCATAGTTCAGGTTTTAGCTGGGTCAAATTCTGTGCAGATTTGCTCCCTGTTTGAGCCTATTGATTGAATATATCCCATAAACTACTAAAACGCACTACTACAAATAAATGAGCACAGGATCTGTCTCACAAAAGTTATTATTAAAAGTGGTACATTAACCATAAACTTGTCTCTGTTCCGCAATCCACACATTAACCATAAAATACCTAGAAAAAGCAATCTGACAAATTCACACTGTTGTAGTTTGGAAATTCTTGACAGAAGTGATTGATTTATCAATTTTAATGTTACATTAACAGTAATATTTGTATTTAATGCTGTATTATTTCTGCCAATAAGTTGCAATCCAAGAAGCATACAGTGGGAATTTGTATGATTAGGCAAGCTGCCAAGTTCTCAAAGTCTTCTCATGGAAAACCTCAGTGTTCAAACAGCAAAAAAGAAGAAAAGGACTAACAGAAGTCAGTTTGGAATATTAAATCAGAAAAAGAACCTTTAAATTATAATATAGGCAGCTGTTGCATACCAATCCCCAGCCTCTACTACAAGAGTAACTGCTTACTCTTCTTTTCGGGTGCTACCTTAAAATGTCTTGAACAAATTACAGCATCTGTTTAATAGAAGTCCTAAAATGCTCTAAAAAGGTACCAAATTTCTTTCTGAGAACTCTCTCACAAGTTGCACCTTCCTAATTAAAACAGAATAGTAATGTTTATCTTCTTTATGACAGCACCCTCAGAGCCCCTGCATCACTCTTACAGCCTTCTCCAGCACAGGTCGGTGTGAAAGGCAAATTTCAGACTACCCCCTTTCTGATCCTCCATTCGTAGTATGTGGTCCAGGAGCTCCACTTCATTAAACGGGACGGTAAGACAGTAAGGCAGGTTGCTAAAAACCTCCCAGTTTAGCCTGACATTGCAGCTGGGTTCAAAGTGGGCAATGAAAGAAGCACAGGGTCGTTGCTACATGACAGTTTGGCCCATGGGAGAAAGACAACAATTTAAGCCACCGCTTTTTACGCCCTCTTATTTCCAACACACACAACTGTCACTCTTGGCCATAGTTGGACTCAACGATCTCAAAGGTCCCTTCAAACCTGAACGATTCTATGATTCTTCAATTCACATGCCCACAAGATGCTTTTTTTGGTCCTGATGCCCAAATAGACCTGCTCTCATTAGTGAAATACCGCAGCTGGTGACACATGGCTGTTCAGCGGAGCTGACACCAGCCTGGCAACACATCAGTCACCAACCCCAGGAAGATGCTGGTCAAGCAGATGCCACTTTCAAGAGAGTCAGATTTTGATTTCTGTGATCCGGTAAATTGAAAGCAACAGCCACTTACAAACTGAACACAGCCTCTCTCTCTACATAGCCATCAAAAGATTGCTTTTCTAATGCACATTCAAGAAAGCAGAGATAGAGCAAGGACTGGAAAGAAACCACTACAATATAAGGGTACTTTCCACATCTTGCCTTTCT
>VXBO01001775.1:627062-678223 GCA_013400135.1 Rhinoptilus africanus | reverse complement strand
ATAAACTTGTCTCTGTTCCGCAATCCACACATTAACCATAAAATACCTAGAAAAAGCAATCTGACAAATTCACACTGTTGTAGTTTGGAAATTCTTGACAGAAGTGATTGATTTATCAATTTTAATGTTACGTTAACAGTAATATTTGTATTTAATGCTGTATTATTTCTGCCAATAAGTTGCAATCCAAGAAGCATACAGTGGGAATTTGTATGATTAGGCAAGCTGCCAAGTTCTCAAAGTCTTCTCATGGAAAACCTCAGTGTTCAAACAGCAAAAAAGAAGAAAAGGACTAACAGAAGTCAGTTTGAAATATTAAATCAGAAAAAGAGCCTTTAAATTATAATATAGGCAGTTGTTGCATACCAATCCCCATCCTCTACTACAAGAATAACTGCTTGCTCTTCTTTTCGGGTGCTACCTTAAAATGTCTTGAACAAATTACAGCATCTGTTTAATAGAAGTCCTAAAATGCTCTAAAAAGGTACCAAATTTCTTTCTGAGAACTCTCTCACAAGTTGCACCTTCCTAATTAAAACAGAATAGTAATGTTTATCTTCTTTATGACAGCACCCTCAGAGCCCCTGCATCACTCTTACAGCCTTCTCCAGCACAGGTCGGTGTGAAAGGCAAATTTCACACTACCCCCTTTCTGATCCTCCATTCGTAGTATGTGGTCCAGGAGCTCCACTTCATTAAACGGGACGGTAAGACAGTAAGGCAGGTTGCTAAAAACCTCCCAGTTTAGCCTGACATTGCAGCTGGGTTCAAAGTGGGCAATGAAAGAAGCACAGGGTCGTTGCTACATGACAGTTTGGCCCATGGGAGAAAGACAACAATTTAAGCCACCGCTTTTTACGCCCTCTTATTTCCAACACACACAACTGTCACTCTTGGCCATAGTTGGACTCAACGATCTCAAAGGTCCCTTCAAACCTGAACGATTCTATGATTCTTCAATTCACATGCCCACAAGATGCTTTTTTTGGTCCTGATGCCCAAATAGACCTGCTCTCATTAGTGAAATACTGCAGCTGGTGACACGTGGCTGTTCAGCGGAGCTGACACCAGCCTGGCAACACATCAGTCACCAACCCAAGGAAGATGCTGGTCAAGCAGATGCCACTTTCAAGAGAGTCAGATTTTGATTTCTGTGATCTGGTAAATTGAAAGCAACAGCCACTTACAAACTGAACACAGCCTCTCTCTCTACATAGCCATCAAAAGATTGCTTTTCTAATGCACATTCAAGAAAGCAGAGATAGAGCAAGGACTGGAAAGAAACCACTACAATATAAGGGTACTTTCCACATCTTGCCTTTCTTCAGTATGTCCTTCAGCCCTTCCACTCTACTCTAGATTTAAAACCAGCCTCCTGTTGTAGGTTGTGCACTGCATCCCCATTAGGGAAAGCGTAGCTGTTTCTCCTCAGTTTAATTACTCCTAACAGTGTCTTTCAGCTTGTGAGTACGTAAGTTCATACCTGATGCTTTGCTGTTCATTTTTCAACTGGGTCAAGCCAATCTCTAGACTAGATCAAGTCTCCGTTCTGTTTCTGGTTGGTGCATTCTGTATGGTCTGAATTACTAGATCCTTACGGCATACGCATTTATCCTATTTCTATTGCATTGTTTACTTGTCTTAGTTTTTTTAAAAATACAAAAATATTTGGAATCCAGAAGGTATCTCCTGATACATAAGAATTCTCTAGACTGTGAACCAAACAGAATTAGCTGTGAATCCTGAACCCCTTCAGCTATTTCTAGCAAAAGTGAATTCTTTGTTTTCCACCAAGCCTGGACTTAAGAAGACCTTGAAAAATGAAAAACAAAGGAAGAAACGAGCAAACAAGGTTTCCTTTTTGCAAAGGACTTGGAAGTTGAGCTAACAAATCCCCCAATCACTGGTTGCTCATATATACTTTTTCTCTGGAGATTTGTCACATGGAGATGATGTGCTGTGGAAATTCTTTTGAAAGGATATGCATTTCCCTAAAGGATTTGTAATGAGAATTTATTGCTCATGAAAGATTCAGGATTGGCAGCACTTCAGTCTTCAGTTAATGATCTCTGTTTATTAACATAAAATGCATCACGCTTACCAGGAGTGTAACTTTCCCAACCAATGCATCAAAGCACAAAAGAATTTTCACTCCTTCAGCCTTATCCCCTGGGGCTGTCTGACGGGGTGCGAGCTGAAATTTATATGGTTGTCCTCTACAAAAATGAAGTCAGAACCCTTGTTTCACATAAGACTGAAAATCATGGAAACATTTCTTCACAATCAAATTACTCAGATATAAACTAACAGCAAGAAATGGATGCAGACTGCCACTACTTCTCACAGTGTCTCTTCCTTCCATGCAAACCTTTTACCAGTATCAGCAGATCTTTGCTTAGCCCTCATCCTAATTGCTCAAACTCCGCGGGTAACATTCATGCAAAGTGCTGATTCCACATCCCGTTAGGAAATTACCACCTTCTGAAACTCAATTTGCAAGAGCGCGATGAAGGCTATAGACAACTGGGTCTGTAACCCAGAGAAACACGCTGCCAATACTACTATTGTATTTCTGTGGAAATAAAAAGGCAGAAGTGCATTTATTCAGACAAAAAGGACCAAAGGCACAACCGAAGAAAAATGGGGTGTAAGGCACAAAACCCAAATACACAGTTTTGGACACAAAGCCTAATACGACTTGGACACTAAGCTAAACCAAACTCATAGATCACACCGCTTTCTTCATAACCAGCTTCCTTCTCCTCTGCCCGAGTGACACATCCAGTTCATGTTTGCTTGTGACAATGTTTAGAAAGATTTTTGTCCCTGTTCTCTACAAAGCTTTTCAGTTTTGCTCTTACAATACAAAGACGACACCTGATTTTGCTCCACTGTTGGTTGACCTCTTAGCTCTGTTTTCCACTCCTTTGTTCCCAGGTCATCCCAACATATTTCTGGTATTCTTTGTAATCTCTTTTTTTTGGGGGGGTGTTACACAGTGTGACATGGTTTTATCCATCCAGAAAGACCACAGCACAAGGACTTCTGTTTTTCTTAACAGGTTGCACTCACTATGCCTTTTCTCTCTCTGAGCTACATTTATTGCACCTTCTCTAACCTTCCAGTTGTCACTCATGTCCTGTTCTAATCAAACATTAAAATACCTTGGAAAAATCATCCTTTGTTGTTGTTGTGGACAAAGAACAAAAGTGATTTTATGCCATTTCACTCACTGGACTTCCCTCTCTCTTGACTTTTTTTCTTTACGCAATTGTTCAACACTTAAGTATTGTTGCACAAATCGCTAGAAATCTGCAGTGACCCTCCACCCTAACAGAAAATAAAGCGAATCAAAGTTGTTCAGAAAGAGTCATTTTCTTTACTGCTTAAATTGGGGTTTTGTTGTTTCTTGTAATTTAACTTTGCACCCTCAAGAATAAGAATACTAGTCTATTAGGACCCAGAAATACTGCTTAGCCAGGTGGACACATTTCTACTAGAGACTGTCTCCTTTTTAAGGCCAGAGGCAGCTGAAACTCCAATCAGGCCCCCAGAATTTCTTCTCCCATCATTTTACAGGAAATTAAATAAACTGAATAGGACAGCAGCAGGACAGCAGCACTGGTTTCCATGGGTGTTACCTGCACACCCCTAGACTAAGCATCGGGCACTAGGATTAGACAGCAGTAACAGGGAGTAATTTGTACTTAGGAAATCAGCAGAATCAGTCAAAGTATATGCCAAACCAGTTTATCAGATTTAAATAAGATGCTCTCTACACAAGGGAAAACATCCACATGTAAACGACATAGCTCCTTTATTTGTACTGCTAAATTTCCATTCGGTGACACGGTGTATAGAAACTGCACGCAGGAGGCCCAACAAGAACATGTAGCAAAGGGAGCAGAGTTAAAAACTAAATGAATGCATACAAGAAAAATCATTATTTTTTAATACACTTTGAAGCCACAACCAGTATGAGGGGAAAAGGCTACTAAAATGACAGAAATATGGTTTGCATCATTCAGTCTAATAATTGGTCAATAATAAGCATATATGCTCAAAGAATTGCAATTTTTGCCATTTTTACAACATTGCCGTGAAATCAGCAATTTGGTTTTACATGTGTATATCCGTGATCTCTATCAATCATTTGAATTTATACTGTAGTAGTAAAAGAAAAAAATAAATTATGAAAATAATTTCAGAAATCCATCCGTTTTTCATAACTCAGAGCATGTTTCACAGTTAGAAAGGGCATTTGAGGTAAACTCTGCCAAGATCACATTTTGTAAAATGATCCACTTTTGGTAAAAATGTAGAATGGACGTTTTGTACTTCAAGAGCAAGAGGTCATTTAACGATGCGCAACAGTTGGTTCCTGGGCCACCAGACAGCCACCAGCACAAACACGTCACTCACAGCACGCACTTAGCATCAATCCAGACCCTGGAGGCGCCTTCCAACACGGCTCCCAGCAAGGCGACAGGTAAAATAAATAACTATTTTCTGAGAGCATTTCTCAAGCATCTACATAAAATATGTTTTGGATGTAACGATAGGCAATAATTACCCTTTGTTTTCAGATTCAGGAATGTGATCCTGTTCATTGACTGCAAAGATCCGGAGAGAGAAAGCAATTCAAACTTTTCTATAAATCTCTGTGACCTTCTGTAACCTACAGGGAGTTCTCTTTTTTTGTTTGCTTTTTAAAGTGATACCATAACAAATTTCCTTGGAAAAAGTTATAAACTGCTGGGCTTCCCTCAGTCCTTTCCCAGGGTAGGGAACATACTTCGGTATTCCTTATACAAAATAATGTTCTCTAAACCACGTCTCACTATGCCAGAAAGACAAAAAACTGTGTTGAAAAATCACTTGGAAGTATCCTTCAGTAACCCAACTCACAAATTCATATTCATGCAGCCTTACAGCAATGAAATCACTTCCATGCTAATGATATAATTGTTTCTTCTACCACTCTGTCTACAAAAGAAGACTAGATAAAGTCAAAGACAGTGGCCTCTGGCTGATTATGTGTTTTGACAAATTAGATGATTAACTGGAACCTCAAACTCAAGCTTTGTTGTCTCAGTAGACCTAAACGAGGAGAAGAAAAGACTTGCTTTTGAAAGGACATGGATCTACAGGAACCCCAGCCCAGACTGAGAAACTTGTACTGAACCAAACAGCGTCTCGCATGCACGCTGGCTAATTTTAATATAGAAATTATAGTTGTCACTTTAAATAATGGACACCGCATATGGTAATATATGCAAAACGCTATACAACATGTTCAAGTCAAGATGGAGAATCTACATTATCAATGACAGTTTTATCACATAATATACTAGTCTAACACTTAACAACACTGAAAATGAAATCCAGAGCACATCAGAAATATTAGTGGAGCAATGACAGTATTTTTGTGTGTATTTATGAAGCCATTCAAATTCACATATAGTCAAATAACAACCTCAGCGGTTCCCTAGGGCTGAAACAGAGAAGACCAAATAGCAACGGGCACAAGGTCTACCTGTGTTACTGAACTTGTTCTACAGAGCTCAGTTAAAAAACTCGATGTGGTGACCTGGACTTGCTTCGGCACATGTTTAAAACCTGCTCTTCTCCAAACAGTAAATAAAAAAACATTATCAGATGAAACCTCAGTACCGTCTACCCTTTCAGCTACTACAGCTCAATAAAATTGGGCCAGAACTGTTACTTAAAACATTTCCAATTCGCGATGTGATTGAAAATCCTGTTATGAAAAAGCATGCTGCCATCATGTTACAAGTAAACACAATCTGAAAAAAAAAAAAACAAACCCAGCTTTCTCTTTAAAGCTTTTGCTTTCTCAGGGAAGCAAACACCTTCAAGAAATCACAGACAAATTAAAGCCTCTTGGGGCACCTGAAATGATTTTCCCCAAAGACATCAGCCAGATCTGCTTCGTGAACAAGGCCAGCTTCTCAAAGCTCAAATAGCACCAACTTCACTAGACGGTCAACTTTAGCAAACAAAAACAAGTAATTTAAAAGATACGGGTGAATAAGGATTAAGATGTGTCAGCGTTCAAGCATTTCCAAACATATTAAATGTAGATTAAGAAATACTTAAAATATTAACTGACTGCAGTATTAAAATGGAAAGTTTTTCAGCAGGTCAAATGTCAACCAAATGCTTAGGCAAATCTGTATTTCTCCCGTTTCCACGATTCCACAAATAACATGTTTTGCAACCAACTTGATGTTTGAATAAAGCTCCTTGCCATTTTCCACAGTAGAAAAATTCCACTATTGTATCTGGGTAATGAACTGTGCTCTGAAATGACTTATTAAAGTCATCACCACAGCCAGCTACATCACCTTTAGTAGGAAGCAAAATAAAAATCACACAGAATGCTCACGTAGCATCATCACCACTATAACCTCATTTACAGAACCAGGAGAAAGCCCATTTCAAATCAAGGTATTGATTATTTCAAAATTTAGTTCCCCAGTCAAAAGCTATACCAAGGAAATAAATCCAGTAAAGGGCATTTGCCAATTAAATAAGTGAGCCTAATCTTGATTTTAAGTCACTTTGATATTAGAGATCATAAAACTAGAACCACTCTTTAAGTACCCGTGTTAACAGAGTACGATAAAAGCAGCTATATATTAAATCAGTGATAAAATTTGCAGATAAATCTCCTGCGTCACTTCACGGCTATGCCTTTACTTTATGAGAGATGAAAACAGCTGCCAGAAAAGACATACACAAGCATTTTGGATTTTTGTTGCTTAAGCCTAAGGTACATATTTACCTTGAATTGAAAGGATCAGAATGGGGCCATAATCAGCACCTACTTGAACATTACCCACCAGCCATTAGAATTTTCTTAGAGAAAGCCATCAGAAGCAATCTCCTCCGTACCCAGGGCTCATTAGATAAATTGTAACAGTGGCTCTTCTTAAAGTGCTTTACAAGAGTTCAAAAAGAACTGGAAGTACTTTTATATACATAATATATGTTATTAATGGTTTAAGTTGCTATACAGGTATTCAGAGCTTTTCCAAACTCAAGGGATCAATATCTAAGAGATGTCTGCATTCACTTTCCTTTCTGAAAGTCCCCAAAGCTTCTCCTTTTTCATCATGCTGCAAGAACACGCATATTTTGACATGCTAAGATACTTCCATGTTGACATATTTTTCTTAATAACAGAGTGTCTTAATTAGTTTCATCTATCATTTGGAGGTTATCCGGAAGACACATTAAGGATATTTTTTAGTGAAGCAGAAAAAACCCATATGGTTTTAGATTGCGTATTATTTCTTACTATAAAACCAATACCTGCTCATTACTGCATATCCCATAAAAACAGTTTCCACAGTTGAGACTGAAAGCCGCTATCACCTAACTTCACGTGGAAATGAAACGCTAGGATTTTATTCTGTACGAAATACCCACGTATTCATCCCTTCATTAAACATGGGGGTGAGAAGGCATGATCAAGGCACAAAAGGTCTTGCTTTGCCCCGCTGCTGGCTCTGGCAACGAGATAAGGCATCGCATCAGCAGCTCTGCCGCTGGACTGTGCCCACAACGCTCTCACAAAGACGAGATCAATCCAACATCCCGGTGTGTTAAACGATTATACAGCTACTTGCTAAATTCAAAATTATTTTAGTTCACCTCCTCACGCTTTTTTTGCAATCTCAGATGTAGGAAAAGGTAAAGTCTCCAGGTGCACGAGGTCTATCAGCAGGTAATTTCCCCCAGTCCTGTCTTGTGAAAACATTATGAAAAACTTCACCTACCTATAGAAAGTACTTCTGAATGCACCTATAAAAACTATAGCTTTACTTAAAAATCCAAAGCTTACAATTTCTCAGAACTGCAAGTGACAGATGGAGAAAATTATTAATTTTCTAGATAGGTACTGAATAATTTCCATTTTCTTCTATATACAGGTCACATTTTACAAGGCTTCCCAAAGCCCTATTTTCTTTACAAATGGCGTTATCTTTTAGAACTGCAAAACTTATAAGCCAACATCAATCACCTTTCCTTTTATGAGGAAAACATTTCTAAGTAAATGCACTCAAGTACCTCATAGTGTCAAAGGTATCAATGAAGAAAGTATTTAAAAACCCTAGAAGATCACACCCATTACACCGAGAAGCAATTAAAGACCTTAAGCAGGCAGCTAGATGTCTGGTTTCAGTCAGCCCGTTTCCACTGACGTGTATTTAATCAGCTGGGTTACCTCAGACAGATAACTACCCTGGATTTTTAAGGGACCAGCAATGACAGAGGGGGACACTAGAGCTAGTGACCAGCGGGGTTCAGACATTCCCTAAGTCCAGGGGCAGTGGGACTCGGCATCCCCGCAGCACAAGCACCAGTAGCCTTAGACATACCACATCGCTTTCACTAGTGCCTAGGCGGCCAGCCAGAACTCAGACAGGTAGAGTTCTACCAGGGGGGAAGGGGAAGAAAACGCTCTAACTGCCACAAAGCAAAACAGCCCTCTGACCCTTCAGACTTCCAGTTTATTCATCTCCGCTGCGGTAGAGGCCTTCAGCCACCCTCACACTCTGGCTGGAGTTTCTCATTTTTAGGTTGTAAACCTGCTCCTTCCTCAACGGACAGAGGACTTCCCCAGGAGTCCGCTGGCCAGCCATCAGATAGCCACACTGAAGGACAGGGCCATGCTTCCACGGTTCGGTGACAGCTCTCCTAAGCAAATTTGGTTTGACCCTGAAGTCAATGATTATGGCCAAAGCCATTTAGTGAGGTCTGAGCACTGGCCCTAGACAGCACAGAAGAGGACAAACCTGGGGAGTGAGAGCCAACATTAAGACCTCTGAAGAGGTTAGAGTGTGGCGGCTGCTCAGAGAACGGCAACAGCAGCTGGATCTACAACTGCAGAGCAGACAGAGCCCCCTCCATTACTTTGCATAGACAGAATGAGAAAAGGTGTCATAAATTTACACAGATTGCTCAAATATTATGATCTGAGTACTCAAACACTTATTTCTGCCTCAGCGATCTACGGGAAATGCGCAGTTTGAGCTGGTAATACAACCACACGTTGATGACTCCCAGAACCAGCCCCAACTTGGAAACGGTGTGCCCTGAAGCCTCATCGCAGAGCAAAATGAAGACATTACCCATGCTAACCTCGGGAAATAATCCCATACTCAATGCTTATTTTCACACAACAGACTGACACTGTATTTACTGCCCTTTTTATGCTCTTCTATACACAAGAGGCACAAAGAATTCTTTTTATTTTAAAACAGCGAAAGTTCAAGAGCTTTTCTCACAGGTTGGGTGGGGTTTTTTTCCATTTCAGTTTTAAATGGAATTAGAAATCTAGATCACAACATCCAACATGAAGCAATGGTGAAAGTCAGTGCCAGGTTTGCTTACTCTCAGAAATAAAGTTGAGCACTTTCAGGACCTCATCTTTTGAGCATAGATTGCATTCTAGCATATCAGATGCTGCAGTAATGGGATTTTGTAAATCTGAAATGCATTCATATTGTGTACATAAAGAAATCTCTTGATGTTTTACTTAGTTTAATGCTCTTTTTCATCATATGTACCCACCCATGCCCCCTGCTTTCAACAGCTAATAACCAATACATCTGATGAAAATTAATTGTCTTGACAGCTTGCATAAAAACTATAAAGGTCCAAAGGAAAAATGCTGTGGCAGCATTTTCTTTCTCTGTAGGACAGTAGCTATGGAAACTATCTTTAGAGGCCAACTGGCCTTCATCCCAGTGCAACACAAAAAAAATCAAAATGCGACTTTCAGTGGGTTAGTCAGTGGCACCAGCCTTAATTGTCAACCTCTACAAGGTTGCCGCATGTTAGCAAAAAAAAAAACTCATCGATTTTGTCAGGAGCAAAGCTGATATGACATTATAGTACTATTACAGACTTAGATAATACACAGCCTTTTGAACTTAGAATTATTCTGATAAGCTGTCACAAAGAACCTATAAAACATGTAAAACTAGACATATCTCTAAAATATCAATGTGCAGATTATCCATTTTCTTAATAGAAAATATTTTGTTAATTATTATGATAGAAACAACCTAGTCTTATCCTCAGGTAAATACTTGCAGCCAAAGAGGAAATCTCTGATCTTATTTAACTGCCAAATTTCACTAACCGAAACTCCTACCCTTTTGGAAGGGTTTTATCCCATATAGCTAGCCTGAACAAAAGCTCTGATTTGTAATACAGCCTGACAAAATCATCATTTTTCTTGAATGTTGAGAGATTATGAAGGGGTTTTTCCTCAAAAGGCAAGACACAAAGGAGGCAGAGGTTAACTACTGCAAATGCATGTGGCAACTTCCGTTGCCAACCACAGAAGAGCTCCTGTAGAACAGCAATCACAGGTCATTAATGAGGCTCTCAAACTGTTGAAAAAAGATATCCTTCATCAAAAAGTAGTGAAAAATTTATGTCATCAAGAAACCTACCTATAAGGAAGACAAAGTATACATATACCTCAAGCATACATACATTACCATCTTTGCAGAGGTTGGTGTGTCACTCAACCGTACCATTTTGTGACACTGTGGCACTCTGATACCCTTCTCTTAAATTTTCTGGAAAACTACTTCTGCTCACACTAGCAATTCTTATTTAAATGGCTCCTGGGGACTGCCCAGACAGGACACAATTATACAGATAAGGCTCATGCTCAATCAAGAACCAAATCCTCCCTGGTGCCACATGACAGGAGCTGGGTGTGGGTCTACTGGGGGCTATGGACACGCAACATCTGGAAGGATCTGGCTTGAAATATTGGTACTTTGAAGGGCATTACAAAAACCAAACCTGAGTATATGATTCGCAGGCCAATGTACCAAGAGAGGCACTGGGCTGGCTGTTAGCTGATTATCCCGGTAATCACTGAGCATCCACAAGTCAATTCTGGTTGCATTCAAAAAAGTCTATGCCTATTATCAGAAGGTAAGTAAAAAGCAAGAAGTGTGCCTAAAATACAGGATACCTACGAAACTTTAAAATGTTATTTAGTTCACAGATTACAGTCACGGTTATTCATGGCCATCTAGATCTCCAACCCACTGCTTTCACAGAGAAGTTATGTTTCATCTCCTCCTCACCTCAAGAGGATCTGCTTATAAGAGGTTAGACACACACAAGCTGGATTTGCAGCAAGGCTGTGTTGGTGTAGCTCCATTTTGCCTGTTGGAGATACACTTCTCTAAACTAACTACTACACTGGCCAACTCATTTTAAATTGAAGCCAAGCATGTTATTTTTGGGCCATTAAGCCAATAATGATTATTATAAGTACCAAAGCAGGTCTAGACCACATTGGTTGCTGCATTTCCTCTTGCTTACAACTAACGATCACTTTATTACCCCTGCAGGTCCCTCGTCAGGGTGGTACCAGCATCCCTTTGGGGTGGATGGGCAGAGGTGCCACAGCTTCCCAGGGGCAGCCCTAGGGAAAGCCCACACAGTATTTTCTGGCCACCCCAGTCTGCCTCCTTGTAACCTTAACCATGACCTTCACCAGTCTTTCAGATACTATGTGATTTTCCACAGACAAAAGCTTCTTTCTCTTACTAGAGGAAAGAAGAACTTTCAGCTATATTTATTCAAGATCCAGCAATGAATGTCCATTCCTTCCTTTTAATAAATTAGCACCATATTGAGCAGCTTTCTCTATAAAGCAGTGGATGCGATCTCTCACAAATATGTATTTAGTTGCACTGCATATTAGGCAGTCAGAGAAATAAATTAAGACCTTCAATACAGTCTTAATCCAACTTGTTTCACTGGCTGACTGCTTGTCTCACCACAGGGGGAAGGAGCTTTCACATTTCCTACCCAGACCTCATTGGTGGGATATTTTGTAATATCATCGTAAAAAAGCAAAAAGGGGCAAGAGGGCAGAGAGAAATTCACCACTGATCCAAACGGGAGAAGGGTGCAGACACCCTTCTGTAGAGCTGTGATTTCATCCTGTCACACAGAAGCTCAGCATCTGAAATACTGACTGGGGGGAGTGGAGGGGAGAGATCCATGCCATGCTTAGGTCCCCCCGGTGCCATCAATAAATCCATGCCTGACTGGAACAACGGGTTATATTTTAGATCTAACAGTAGTTCTCATTAATTTACTTGCTACCTTTAAGTAGATTTATCAGTGTAAGACTGCAGCAAAACACACCAGAGCTATTTATTATGTGCCTCACGCTGAGGTTTGATCCAGCTACTACTAAACAAACCAAGTATGTTTCAAACAACTTGGATCTGACTCAAAAATATGCGGTCCATGCTGCCATCATAAAAGAGAGGAGATAACAGAACCGAAAGGACAGACAATAGGGCTTATGTGCCAAAAGCCTGACTGCTTTTACGGTGTTAATCTCGTAAGAGACACCCACAACTGAAACCTTGTCTTGCTTACCGTCCTTAAAACTATCACAGCTACACCGCTGCCAAGTGAAGATGTCAAGGAGATTAATCCAGATTCTAATAATATTTATCTAAGTATTGCTATAAATATCTTTCCTACAAAAGCCTTTACAGGACAAGGGAGAGAGAAATCGCATATTGATATGTCCCAACATATCCAGCCTTCATTCACCCTAGCACAAAAATGAACATCAGCCCACAAAATGCACAATAAATACCCGAGCATGTTTTCATTACTCTATGAAGTAAATCCATCAGGGACCTCTGCCATCATTTCCTTTACGTTAAGCACATGCTGCACCAATGAGTTACGGCATTAGCTTCTATCAAAAAAATTTTTAAGTAGCTATAAAAAATTTGATCCTTTCTTTGGTGGAAGTATCTCCACCCAAAAAAACAAGTCCCAGTAAAATAAAAAATTTCTAACATCTGTTAATACCACACTTGCTCTCCTCCAGTTTCACAGCTTGGTTTCCTCCCTCATTGAAATACATGCTGTTGCAGATCCCAATACCTTTCTCCACTCCTGCCTTCACACTTCGTAACTTCTGTATCACAAATCTCAAGACCTGACAGACTGTTCCACTGCAATTTCTTTTTATTCCTTTAGCTCTGACACTTCCCTAACACAGCTTTGCAAACTTAACAGAATATCCTTTCGCAGTTGATTATTTTCTACCTTTGATTAATTCCTGCGAACCTACAGTTCTCTTCCTGAACACAACTTCACCATTTTCTTCCAAGAGGAAGTAAATCAAAATCCAACCATTTCTTCCGTCTCACCTGCCGAGATGGTGTTGGTCTCCCAGTCCCTCCTCTCACCCATTCACATCACCTGCCTTACTCTCCCTTAGGGTTCTGCTGGTTCCTGTTCCGGGTCATACAGGTCTAGTACAGTCTTTCCTGGCTTATACAAAAACCAAGAGTCATCCATGGTCCTACTTCATTCCCTGGGATCACTGAACACGGTCTAGACTGACACTCATCCTCACCATTTGTCACCCACATCTTTCCTAGCAAAATACCAGAACCAATGTTCAACCCCCTGCGAGTCTGGTACCAACTCCTAGCTCCTCGTCAGGGAACCATGAAGCCCCACAAACCCTAGCTCAAATCATGAGCTCCTTTACGCAGGGTCCGGAGCTGGAAACCTTGGGATGTTTTGGGACTTCCTGGTTTTCAGACATGGAATCTGGACAGAGGCAGTCCATGTTCACAAGTTAGGAGACACCGGCGTTTGTAGGCTGCTTTTACCTAATCGTCTGATACAGATCTGTGAGACCCAATGCCAGCCATGGATAGTCACAGCAGCTCTGAAGTAACTCTTCAAACATCTGGTCTTGTGAGAATGTCGGACTTTGAGAACAAATGGAAGCCTTGATTTCAAAAGAAATCTACTCCCGCTCTCTGGCCAATGTTTCCTCCTTTTTCCTTGTACTCCATAGTCTATTTCTCTGATCATTTGCTGACCTCTGTTTCACACATACCTTGTGAGGTTTCTGGGCCACATTCCTTCTGACCATATTTTAATCCGCTAGGTAGATTTGCACTGGTAATTTAATGTGCCAAGGGGTACTTTTTAGGTGAAAAATTGTCTTGCATCAACATTTAAGGTCTTGAACACACCGTCCATAAGCTTGCAGATTCCCTCCTTGCAGTTGTGCACCAGGACAACAACCAGAGCACCCTTGGTGTAACGTAGACACAAGGTCCCCAGCAGTTGACCCAATCCCCTGGTGCATGCCCAGGACCAGCAGCTGGTGCAATCTCTCGGGCTAACTGGGAGACAAAGTGGAGGGGTGGTCCTGGACCCATAAAGGATGTCAGCAAATAATCAAGTTATTTCCTTTTTTTGTGCCATGTCAATCAATAACACTGATGCATCTATTGAGTCCTTGGCTAGGCCCCTACTGCAGTCACAATGCAAATGTAAATACACTTCTTTTAACAAGAGAAAGCATTAAAAAATAAAACCAAACCATAGCAGCATATTACAATACTGTAATTATTCATTTTGTTTAAGTCACTCTGAAAATGATGCCTGGATGCCAATACTCCTCGTCTACAAGAGACACGCTATAGCAGTAGTAGTAAAGCCAGTGTTACACGGGAAGAACCCTGCAGTAAAACACGCAGCAAGTCGTTCCTACTTCATGAACAACAAATACCCGTCTAAGGCTTAGATACCAGAGGCAGCCCCAGCAGTCCCCTGTATTACCACATGTGCTAATTAAATAACAAAATATTTATATACGTAGTAAATTGTTTGAAAGTTGGCATGTCAGATTGCCATTAGCACCAAGAGGAATGATTATGGCTCAATCTCATTGTTCAGTAGCCAACAGGCATCACTTTACTGCAGAAGTCAAGAAGGCCAGGACGTTCCTCCACACGTTGAGTGTGGCTCAGTTGGTAGCTTTGGATTTAATCCAAAGTCAACAGAAAGATGCGTTTATGGCAGTGGGTTTGGCTTACGCTCAACACTTAGTGCACGTTACACAGTCATGTTTTTATTAAGGATATAGCTGCCCTTCAGGACACAGTAAGACACCAGGGTCATCATTTTACAAACTGCAGGTTGGCTTTTATACCTGAGATGAGGAACACAGGCTGGAACAGAGACATACACAGTGGGCAGAGAGAAGAGGTGCACTGGCAATTAATTCAAAGAAGGAAAAAGGGAAAGAAAGAGCAGAAAAGTTCTGTAAAGCTCAACTTCTTTGCCACAGAGATGGCTGTGCTTATGGCAATGAAACCTGGCATTATTCTAAAAGCACATGGCTCATCTTGAGAAAAAAAGAACTGGTGAGAACAAAGAAGTGGCATAGTCAGTCACAAGTAATTTATTATCAGCAAATATACAATGGGATAAAGTTTCAGCTTCCTGTAGTGGCTTAGACCAACAACATGGGCAAAATCTTGGCAGGGAGAAGAACTGAAAAGTCTAAAGGATTCAAGTGAACATAGTGAGAGAGCAGCTGCATTGTCTATTTACAACAACACAGGCCACCAGGAGCCAAGAGGCTATTTAAAGGGGTTTATACACAACGCAAGGAAAGTTATTAGAAGATGGAACAAAGATGTGCATGGAAAGCAACTGGTAAATGTTTGGCTTAGATACTCAGAACCACATGGATTTAAGCGAAATCCTGAAAAGAGAGACGGGGAAAAGAAGAATGTTTCTTTTTGTTCTTTCACAGCACGCAGCAGTGTTGAAAACTTTGTTTCTGCGATATATCAAACTTTTTCCCATGTCTTGGTTTTTCCTTTCTGATTTTACTTGCATTCTGATTATTCTGAGGAATAATTTATGTTTCAGATGTGAACTGGCAGTGCACACACTACAGTAAGAGAGGCAGAAGTACTTGACTCTCCTTTACGTACCATTAATTTCTATATTTTAAAGATTCTCTCCTTCCAAAAAAAAAAAAACCTTCCCATTTTCATTTCAAGGGATAAGTATAGAAGAAAAATAAACCCTCAAAGAACTAGAGAACTCCAGGGTCTCCGACTTTTAGAGGAATTTTGCATATATGAGTTTTGCTGGCAGAACACCCAGTCTTTCTCTTAATGTTTAAATCATCTGAATGTATTTTTAAACAGAAAAAAAAGGAAAGAAACTGCCTTTTTTAATTTTTTTTTTTTATTTCATCCACATCAGCTTGGGTCTATATCCACCAGCTAATGTCCTACTACTATCAATTCTTTGGTCATTCCTAGGAGTTTCCATTAGACAGTGTAAATGAGATCTAAATATCAAAGAGTTAGAAACAATAAACAGAATTTGGCTATAGTAATGCCTCCAGACCTTCTTCAGAATGGAAGCACACAAACACTACCAGGCTTCTGGCTGGTCTTTTTACACGACTGTTATTAAAACGGCCTTTTCATCAACTGATTTCTGAGCAGCGGCAATGCTGCATTGGTGCTCTGACGGCCTCAGCCTCACCACGGGGCAGTTTTCAGGTGGAAAAAGCGGCCTCAAACCTCCATGGAAACATCAGCCGAAAAGCAGAAACACAATTCCTGCTGCTTAAACACCAGTGCCAAGCCAGCTCCATCACACTATGCAATTCCATTTTAGCTAAGTAACCAAGCAAATAGCAGCTACCTGCCATAATTTCTGAGAACAGGAAAAAAGCAAAAGGGGTTTGGGCTATTTTGGGGGGGTTTTGTACAGCACCTCTGTGCAAGCTTTAATCCTGTGAACACAACTACAGACACGTTTAACTTGTCACCCAGAGCAGCCAATCTATTTCAATGCTGTAGCTCTAAGGCTAAGCAGGTGCCTAACTGGCTGCAAAACCAGGGTCTTAAATGGAAAAATTAATCAGTGTAAGAAGTGGATTTATGTACAACACCTGGCTGCTGCTGCTGAGCTTATCTGGGGAGGGGTTTATCTGGCCGAGTCAAGCAGTGGTGTAGCTGTAACACTACAACAGTTGTAAGTAACCCTACACAGCACACAAGCACAGCAGTTAACCATTAATAATTACCACAGAAAGGGAGGTTCTTTGCTTAAGAACGAAGGTGACACTAAATACCTACGAAGTATACATTTATACCCCACTCCAGCAAGAAAACTTGTCGGTAAGTGTGTGCTACATTCAATTAAGAACAAAGATGCACATCAGAAAAAGATGAAGTGGGAGTAACTTTCCTAGGAAACTCTCTGAAAACACTAAAGTACAAAGAGACCAGACTGAAAAAGCCAAAAAGTACGACATATAATAGGATATAACAGCTAAAGTATATAGCGTTTCCCATCCACAGTGTTCAGCGAAAGAGGAAACTACATGAGAGATGCCAAAACCATCCTGAAGTTTTGATTTTTTCCCTTTTTCCATCACAGCTCTGCACTGAACGTCCAGTTCATCCTTAACGATCAGCACGCCACCGCGCTGGGGGGGACGCACCATATGGCTCACTTTAACCGCGTAAATTGTACGCTGTGACATGAATGGGGCTGCTCCGTGTAGACAGTCAATCACCAGTTTCCAGGATTTGGCGGAACGGGGATCGTGCCGCACACTGGAGCCACTGCGGGAACAAGCTGAACTTCAGAGAGGGGCAGCACAGTCAGGCTCAGGCTGCTCCTCTGCACCTCCAAAACCTGCTGGGTCACAACAAGTGCTGGGAGTGCATTAACCTGGATAACTCAAAATCTTATTCGAGTACTTTAACGCAATGGCAACCTAATAATGTACTTTTTCATACCGTTTTCCTGCACAGCACAGTAATCTTCAAGTTTTACAAGTAACATCTAAATCTACAACAGCAGGGACTTGATGATACTTTTAACCCCACTACTGTCAAGCCTCATCTCATGCCACTGACGTTAGTCCCAGCGCTCACTGGCAAAAAGAACTAAGTCCTGGTAAACGCAACTGAGGTCGCTTCATTCTGAAAGGGAATACTGTATTTAGCTTATATGATTGGATTCCTCTTTTAAAAAAGAAATGGGAGAACATTTTCAGTATTCAAGGCAAAAAAAAAAAAAAAGTATTTATTGTTCATCACCAATGACCAGCATCAAAATTCAGAGAAAAACAATTCCTTAGCATCCTGATTACTGCCTAGTTATTCCCCAACCACATTTAAAAATCCAGCCTGCCCATTCCAGCATTTCAATGCAATTTTTATTGACCTACTAACCTGTAACTCTGGGAAGCCTGGAGCTAAGAATGCAATAATGGCTAGCAAATACAAGTCTCCAAACGGAGTGTAATAACCTTAAGTAAACTACTGCCAAGCAAAAGTCCTGCAGATCAAACAGTTCCCACGAAGCCTTATGCTATTAACTAGCAAAAAAGTCCCATGATATCTCCATAGTCATGCACAATAACAGAGCGCTGCGCTTCTGTTTACTTACATAGCTTATCTGCAACCCCGTAATGTACACAGCCGATCCCTCAGATGTAAATCACTTGTCTATTTAATGTTACTTCACTTGTTAAAAACTTTGCTAGCTTTCTAACGGTAAACAAGGGGTTTATCTGGAATATCAGTTTTTAAGGGATGTAAAAATTTACAGTGGGTGTTTATAAACCATTTCAAGTCGGGAGTCAATTTGGTATCATTATGTGGAGAAAAAGAATTGCAAATGCATAAAGTCAGCAACAACGTGATATTTGCGTGGCTCTGCTTTTTTCCTAAAGGAAAATGCAAGGCCCGGTCACGCTTATTCTACCTTATTTCAGTCATTTTGGGGGTAAACCCACCTCATCAGATAGACAGAGGCTGTAACATCCTACTAAAGCCACCAGAATCGAGAGCGGGGGGTCTGGTGGGACGGCAGCGGGTCACTGCCCACTCCGCATTTACTTTACACCCCATGGCTTTGTGTACTTTAACTCAGCTCAAAAGGATCTCTTTTCAGCCCGGTGTACCTATTCCACCGGCACAACCTCCTCCCGGTGACCCGTGCGAGGTGGAGGAGCCAAGCTTTAAACCAATGGGAATAAAAATGAAAAAAGGAACAGAGCTGCTTAGGATGCTCCCGCCAGACTCCCAGCGCAAGGCGAGAACCTGCTGCCCCCGAAGCAACAGGGCTCGAATGCGGAGCCACCGCCGGTTCCCCGCTGCGGCTCCAGGAGAGGGGAAAAAGAGGAGGGAAAAAATAAAAAAAAAAGGAAAAAAAAATCCTTGTACTGAAGAAAATAAAATCGGAAAAGGTAAATATGCAGTTATCTATGTAATCTGTCCATCCATCTCTGCTTCTAATTGACTTAATTAAATGAAACTACTTTTAAAATGGGATTTGATGAATAGGACTGAATAATGTGATTGCCTGTGAGAGCAGGAGAATGGACTCCACATGCCTTTCAGTGTGTTTCCATGACTACTGCTGTGATTAGGAATCAGACAGAACAAGGCTGGCCTCCCCGGTGTGCCTNCCCGGGGCCGGGGTGTCCGGGGGTGCCCTCCGGCCGCCCTTCTGCAGGGCCTGGGCAGCTCCGCCCGAGGGGCTGCACAGCACCGGGAGAGCCCCGGTGCCACCTCGCCCCTAATTAAATGCTAATCTCAAATTGACACCATTGCAGGTGTCCCCAAAAGGCAGAGGAGGGGCCGCCCAACCTGGGGGGGCTGGAACATGGAGGTGCCAGACTTCCTAGGGGTGGGGAGTCACAGGCATGCAGGGCACGTCAGGTAACACCTCGTCATTTGTAGGAAGACAGTTCCTCATCACCAAAAGCTTTGTCATCTGGTAGTCAAAAAAACACATGTCAAAAAATGTTCCCAGTTCCAATTGATCACAATGATGTTATTTTCGGATGTGGTCAGGTCATTTCTAGATACAAGACATTCAAGAGAACCTAAGTGTTGGGTGAGCAAGAGCTCAGGCAGGATTTTCTGCTTTAATTAGTGAAAGTGGGAGATAGAGGTCTTGGGAACAAAGTGAGAACACCTGAGAGGGTGGTAACCAGAGATAGCTGGGTATGCTGGAGCCAAGAGGCGGCAGGAAACAGCGTGCAGAGTAAACCCTCCTCGTGCTGAGACAAGAATTAAAGGGTAAAGCTGTACCTGGGAGTCAGAAATGAAAAGAAATAATAGAGAAAGAAAGCTTCAAAAATGAAGGTGGCAGGAGTTCTTCTGCATTTTGAGTTTGGAGGCTTCTGAGCAGAGGAGCGATATGCCCTCAAGAATGAGTAAAGCATTGGACTTAAATATAGCACCAGAACTAATACCCAGATTTTACTTAACAGATTGGCTGCAGCTGGAGACAGTGCGTTTTGCAGGAGGCACCTCCTCCTGTGGTAGTCCAGGGAACCGTCTTCGCAGCCAGCTAGGTGACTGTGGTGTCTCAGATAAACCCCTAGCCAGGTCTGTTAGTGCAGATTTTCTTCCAGGTTGAGAATTCCTTTTTCCAGCGTAGAATGAGAACCTCCAAAATTATTTGAATCTGTCAAATTTAAAGTGTCCTTTCCAGGACAGCAGCTTACACAGGCACCTGGGACTCTTCTGATTTAACGGTTCAGTTTTCTTCTGAGGGCTGATACGGAGTCCTGGGCTAGTCAAAGCCCTTGGGTTTAATTCAGTGTAATTGGGTGAAGCCCAAAGCCTGTACTGTGCTGCCACTCAGAGTAGGTGATAGAGTGATGTTCTTGGATACTACAAAACTCTCTTAAAGCAAGCTGCAAAGGAGTGTGAGAAGGGAACTGGGCAGAGTGGCCGCTACAAGGTCGGAGTCTCCAAATCCAGCAGAATTTGGGGGTTACAAATGGATTCTAACTCTCTGTTAGAACAGGGCTGTCATGGTTTAAGCCGGGATCCTGTCGCAGTCACATAGCACTGAAGCGATGTCTACTGACGTGCTTTATTTGCTTTGTTGTGCAGGGAAACACCTTGAGCAACTCTCCTAAGAGCCAATTTTAATTACTGAGTTTAAAATATGTTAATTTTCTGTTTAAATAAAAATAAAAACATCCCAATATAATCACATTATAATGCCTGTTGCTTGCACAGTCCACCTAAACCGCCTATCCAGATTCCTTTATAATTAGTGATTGAAACTGCAAAGGCTGAATGGTTTTTGAAAGTTGGGTAACACATGAGTGGCTGCACTGGGTCTGCCCAAAAGGCCTGGGTAGCTTAGTGTTACTTCTCTTCAGTGGCAAAACCCAATATCCAGGGAAAGATACAACGTCTTTCCACTTTCCAGCCACCTGGGAGCTCAGGCATGTCCTGAGCCTCTTTGTGTTTCGTTCGTCTCACTAGATCTCTTCCACGAGTTTTTCCAGTTTCCAGCTGAACCCATGTATGCTTTTAACATCCATGATACTTGCTTACATGAAAAATCTCTTCCTTTCATTTGTTTCCATTGTGCCACCTCTTAGTTTCATCCAATACCCTGTATTTCTTGCACTGAAAGAAGCAGCGGGCAGTCTGCTCCTATGATTCTCACATTTTCAGCTCTGTCATTCCCCTGCCTCAGTTACTGCTTTTTCAGAGTCCAGAGACCTAGTTGTTCCACAAAAGAAAACCATCTCCTGGTTCTGATTACCCTTTTCTGCCCTCCTCTGAGTTTTTCCAGTTCTGGTGCACCTTTTCTGAAGTTGGGGGCCAGAACTGCAACTGCTGATCAAGATGCAGTAAAATCACCGGCATAATTACGATACCTTTCTAGGTGTAATACTGCAGATTTTAAAATACTGATCTAGTTTACTCAACAAGTCTTTCTCCCAGTCTCTAAATTATTGCCTAGAAAGCTTTTCTTTAAGGACCACATTTATCTTTCCATAGTTCTTTCCCGAATTCCTAGGGCAATCATTGATTTCACCAGATATGCTAGGTTAACCAGGACTATAGGAATGAAAATAATTATTGTTAGTTCTTTAATTATTTTCAGGCCTGAGCTTAAATCCACTGAAATCAAGAGCAACAGAATTGGATTCCTGCTCTGTAACTAGAAGTGATTTAGAATTATAAAGAAACAGTATTTATCTACAATTTAAAGCTATAATTACAACTTGAAAGTATTTTTATGCATATTGAGCTGAACTGCTCCTGACAGCTGAGATACTGTTCTTCTGTGTCTCTTTTAGATTAATAGTATCTCAGTTTCCTACACAGCAATAAGTACATGTTCCAAATCATTAATTACTTCTTGTCCCTAGGCTTGCGCAATTTTATCTAGCAAAGACATTTGGGAGATAAGACACTAGTCTTCAAACAAAATTCATGACTTTTTGCTTACCACTGCTTTGGAAGGATACTAAACAGCAATGCTCGTACTTCAAAACGCTAAAATGAAGTAGCATTAGCTCGATACATTAATGGTAGCCATAATTTTAAATATAGAAACCTAACAGCTGGCACTGACAAATGCAGTAATTGCCCAGTATGGGAACTTTGTCATTTTCTCAGAGACATCAAGCTCCTGTTGGAGGGACAGATGCTCCTTGAACTGAATTCTGATTCTTGCCTGGCAAGTGTACACGTGGAGGTGATTTACCTCTGCTCACGGTTGCACTCCTTGAAATGGGAGACATTTGGGAAAGAACAGGTACGTTGACAGGTTGGACATGACCGATTTGCACAGTAATCAATAATGCTAAAATTACCATGTAATCTTTAAGAGGGTCTGTGCTTCAGGGAGAAACTCCATATGTGAAAATGTGGCGGGAAGAAACCTCCAGACATGGACAGGTTTCAACTCACTTCTCCTTTTTAACTGTGATTTATTTGCTTAGGACTGAAGCTATGTATAGGTGATGTAATACTAGATTTTCAGATACTCTGCCTAAAGGTTACGAGCACTTAACACTAGCAGTGTTCCAAAACTCTATTATAAACACGAGCGGGGTAGAAATCGCGTGCACTGACGTCACTTATAGAAACAGTTGCTCTTTCAGCCCGAGACAGGACCCTGTTCAGTGAGACCTGAGGCAGCGCTGCCCTTTTGGGGACTTCAATTCAAATATCAGGACGATTGCCTGCGCATCTGGGAACACTGCCAGGCCAGGCCGTTACACAAAAAGCTGCTCAGTAGAAGCTGACAGGGACGCTCACCGAGCACCCTGGGCTGGCAGAAAAAGTCACAGGTCCGTCACTCAGAGAGAGAATCCGAGGGGTTCCAGAACAAGCTGGTTCCCAGTAACCCTGTTGGTATTTCCCAGTACAGACTGGTAAGCAGGACTACAGGAAGACTTGGCATCTGTTACCGTCAGCTCCTGCTGCTGGTGCTTATGTTCAGCCTGAAAAATAGACTATGAAAGTTTTCGCTTGATCTCAACAGAAATTTAGAATTCAGATCTTTCCTGGGAATTCTGAGTATCTTTTGAATGGGCTGGATAAAGAGTCAAGTGCTACCATTTGCACGTTTCCACATTGCAGAACAGAAGCGGAAGGAAATCCTGACGTTCCCGTCAGTGGGAGAAGGACAGCAGCTGGCCATTTTTTCAAGCATTTATAACAGTGTTGTTAGAGAAAAGGAGAAGAGGCATTGAGAGTGCTTGCCGCTTTTGATCTGTGTTTCTGGACCCATCTCTCCAGGGCTCTGCAGGAAGATAGGTACTTCCTTTGCATTTGATCTCTCTTCCCCTACCGGGAAGAGTGGAAGACCATAAAAATACAGAAAGCCTTAAGAGGAACCACGCGATACATACTTGTTTCTCTCAAAAGGGCTTAAGAGGCTCTCGACTCGCCTGGCAGAGGACTAAGAATCTGCTTTATGAAAATCAATATTGGATTTATTACGGCAGCATCCGGAACTGAACAGGGGAGAATTTGAGAGGTAGCATCAAACTGGCATCAAACTTCCTCAAGTACTGGGCAGTACAAGCGTGTGCCTGTTCTGGCACCACGTGGAAGGAGATGGGCTTATCCCTCTGCTCTCCTTAAAGGTGCTGCATAAACTACAGCAAACTAAATACCCTGCAAAAGCTGGTGTCTCCTTACTGCTAAGCATTTGCTGGAGATTAATCTAGTTTTTCTATTTTTTGCTTATTTAAGTTACACTTTCTAGACTGTGCTTAGCTAATCAGGTGGTAATAAAACTAAGAAGTCTGTATTTTGCAAGCTTTTATTCATTTTTTAAAATCTCAGGGGAATATCTACATAAGCAAGAGTTTGCAAATTTTGAGCTATGCTGATTTAAGTAGGAAAAAAATATGCTCAGGTCTTTAATATCTGATGAATGCTGCCTTATATTTGAAACCTTGTCCCTAGTGGAACCCATTACAATAATGTTTATACAGGTTTATGCTGTAAATGCATGATATTTTCCCTACAGCAGAATATGTTGGAATTTACTCCTGATTAAAAAAAAATAACGTGCAAATGGGCCTTATCCCAGAATATGGGTTGCTATAGCCATAATGATGCCCTTTCATCAATGAATAAAGCAATGGAAAATATAATCTGTTAACATAAAAAAGGGTTTCATGCAGCAGGCAGAATTGATAGGAAGTGCACCCTGCATCTCCTGCAACGTGTGTAAACAGGAAACCAGCCAAATCCTACAGAATTAAAGGAAACTTTCAGAAAGCTGGGGATTACCTGCCCAAGCTCTTCCAGAGAGCTGATTGCAGTCACCGCTAGACAAACGGGAGACCAGGCGAGGCTCCTGCTAGGCTAGCTATGCTGCTAGCTGGGCAAGGCTGTCTGCAGGTCCGAACTCCTGCAGAACTGGACTCCCCACATCTGGATCTCTAGCTGCCCAGGGCACCTAAGGCCCGGAGAGCCCTGCCGACTGTCACGGTCGAAAGCGGGAAGATGATAGTGATGGATCAGCACACGCTTAACATTAAATAGCAGGAAGAGGTGATGTCACCGCATTATTTTGGTTGCCAGGTGTCCTGCTTTCAACTCAAGTGGGTTTTGTCCTGTAACAGGCCCAGCCAGATGTCACAGGTATCTACATCCATAGTTTTCTCCATATTAGAAACCTTTGCACCAGCAGACCAACAGCAGTATACTTTAAAATAAACTGTTTCATGAGAACAGGGTAGAGTCCTTCTCTCCTCCCCTTGCTAACACCCATCTCCTGACAGAGATCATTTACATGGACTTTGTCGTGTGGAGGGCCATGGGCCAAGGACAGGAGTTGGCGGAGATACTTCCAAAGACAGCTCTACTTTTCCACGCCCCATCACGCTGTGAACCATAGGCACAAGAAAGGGCTCCTCCATCACGGAGCATGGAATAAGATTGTCACCGAGCCTGCTTTAAGCTGTAAAACCTTTTAAAGATTCCAGCAGTGATGTGGTAACTTCATGCCCCAGATAGGAGTGAGCAGGCTGACAGCACACGGTGCTGTGACGTGAGACATACAACCTTGTTATTGATACACTGAAGTGGAACACAGGAAAACTCTGGCTTAGACATAGATCTCTTGGATAAGCTCCATTACTTAGAATATTCATGACTTTATTTTTCTCTGTAAAAAGGGAATTATGTTATTTCTGGTTTCATCTTTGGGGCTGAGGAGATGAAAACGATTTCTCACTTTGTGTATAGACTGGAACAATGAGGCCCTGTTCTCACTTGGGGTCTTAAAGTCTTGGTTTAATGTAATTTAGAAAAAATAGAAAATGGTTGAGCATTACAGAATGAAATAGAAATGCTATGCTTGATTATTTAACTTCTCTGTCATGAGTGTAACTGATTTACAGGGAAAGGTGCTAACCCAACTCGCATGACTTCATATACGTTTTCTCACTGCCCTCTTCTGTGTCTGCCATCAGCTCTGCCCTGCTGGTAGGCTTTATTAGTGAAACACATCCGTGATGTACCATTCCTTTAAAAATAACAAATTCATAAATTCTCCATTTCTTCTTCATCAAACCCACCGCCCCATCTTAAACCCTCCGCCTCACAACCTGTGACTGTGCACTGCTCATTCCTATAAAACATTTCAACATCTTTGTAAATAGAGCCCAAATTCTCGTTTGTTGCCTTGATGTAAATCCATGGGTTTTCCTCTGCCAAATAGGAAACAGAGGCTCCGTGTAAAGATAGGGTTGTTCAGTCTTAGAGAAAACTTGAGGGCAATGTCACTGTTACTCATAGGAATTATTCTTTGCTCTGTGAATAATTCCAGTAAAATCATTGGAATTATCTGAGGAGTGAAATATGATTCCACGTGAATAAGCGTGGCTGTGCCTAGGCATTAGCAGAAGACTAAATTCAACCCCAAATAACAAAAAGAGACTGCAGAGAAGTTTCCCTTTGGAAACATTTGATTTTTTAAAAAGGACTAGAAGATCTCCGAGCAACAACAACAGATAATTGCGTATGCGCTTCTTGTAGAGTGTTACGTCGATCTGTTATTTGGTTTGGCATCTGAAAACTGGGGTATCGTTTCGGATGAGTCAGGGGTCTGATGTTTCCCCACACGGCCCGTGTTTTGGGGAGGGCCTGTGTTTCCCCCCTGCGGCGCCGCAGCAGTTGTGCCCGGTGCCGGCTACCTGAGCCCACCTCCGCACTCAGGAGACGCAGACAAACCCCTGCCAAACACACTCCACTTCAGATAAAATCAGCTCAAAGCACTTTTTTTTTCCTAACCCTAAATAGCCACTAAAGCAGTATATATATTTGCATACACAAAAGAGTTTGTTCTTATAAAAAATCCAAACCAAACAGTGCCCATGCCAAGATTATACATTTCATTTCCCAGCATACAAATGAGGATCTAATTTACTCTGGGCTGTTCATGCCTTTTGCTTTTAACAAACATCCATATGTCAAATAGACCTTCCACATACTTCCCTGCTGGAGTTTTTTTTTCCTTTCAACTCGGTAGGGAACATTTGTGATCCTTATTCTACCAAATATATCTGAAGAATATATTTTGCTCAAGGCTTTCTGTTTTTTAATTTAAGAGAAACAAATCAATTCGTGGCCCTGGCAGTCTCGCTATTATGACAAGCATGCATCTGTGCAAAAATACCCCAATCCCTAATTAATGTTATTAACATTTTTAAATTTCAATTGGTTAATTTATTTAATTTTATAAATATGACCAGATGAAGTTACTTTTTAAAGAGCACTTCTTCATCTTTTGTCTGTAGTTTTGATATCTGTGTAGTTTAGCATCGATATGGAGATATTTGCTTGTATCAAAATCATTTTATATTCAGATGGTTCCGAATTCTTTATGGAATGACTTCAAGACCGATGCTTGACACTTCACTCCTGACTCACGCAGCACTGATGCCCAGTGTTAATGGGAGTTTTCGCCAATTAAAGGAAACAGGCCGAGAGTCATATTCTTTAAAATTAATACTTCTTATGAATGTGTAATGCAAAAACCGTCCCAGGTCATATTTCTTGTATACCGCAGCACATTAAATTGAGCTTAATTTTAAGTCATCTAAGTAAATACTCCACAAAAATATTCCCAGTCAGAGTTAAAATGACTCATTGTTGAAAGAGATTTAGTTATTGACCAGGTAATGAGTTGCACATAAAATGGCTATCAATCAACTCTCATCAGTTGAGGTCAGTTATTTCATATGACTAGTGAGCGGAACCGACAAATTCTGAACAGCTGGAAACTTTTGTAAGATGCCTATTTTACTTTATACTTGTTTAAAAGACATGATGAGTCTTGAACATTGAGATAAATTGTACTCAAATATGCACTTCTTCACTGCAACAAGTGCTCTAGCGGCCATCCAGCCTTTTCCCTTGGTTACCAGTTTAGTATTTATAGTGGACTTATGTCGTATATAGGGTTCATTTGTAACCTTTCACCTATTCTGTCTTACTTTTCTATTAAAAAATATGATTTATAAGGCATACAGTAAAACCCTTGCTTTTCTATATACTCGTGATTCACGTTACTCGCACCCAGCTCAGTCGTGAAATGTATCTTTACCAAGTGGGGTGGGAGATAGGCATTGTGCCGGGGAGTCAAAGGAAGCGAGTGGTTTCCATTCACAGATAATACAATGGCGGGGCTTTTTGTGGCCTGTAACTACATCTGCACTGCTCACTGAACCATCCAAATTTACACTCAGCTAAAGAAAAGCACATTTGGCCAAAAATCAGATACAATTTTAATTGGTATCCTAATGCGCATATTCAAATACTAATCCCTGGTAGAAATGCATATCTGAAGCGGTATTGTGAACTCTGGTATACAACTTGGTAGCCTTATATGGTTTTTATCTACATTTTTGTGTGAATTTATTCACGCATAAAGTCACAAATACGAAGCCTCAGCTTTAGAGAGACACACGTGATGTTATAATGTTAGTTGGCAACATCTGAGTACCTGTGGTGACTTAATGACTCCTAATTGCCAAACTGGGTTCTGCCTCGCCTCTGCCAGCCTCACATCCAAACACTAGGGAAACTGGAAGGAATACGTCAGTGCTTTTGTGGATTTTACAGATTTATCATATATATATCCACTGCTATATCCAGCCAGTGGTGTAGAGATGTAGCAAAAACCACCTCCAGAAACCACCACCCCAAAAAAAAACCCAGCAAAATAAAAAAAATGTGAAAGAGATAAGGCAAGTGTTAGTGGCTAATAGCACAAAACACCTTTTTCCTGGCTTTATCCATTGCCAAGATGGTGTGACCAGACAGGTGGATCAAGAAGCGAAGAAGAAGGAAGCCTCATGCTCTTACAAACCAAACCAACAATCAAGTCAAACCAAACCGAACCGAACCAAACCAAGCCAAGCCAAACCAAACCAAACCAATTGTACAACAACAATTTTGGAAGATAATTCATTCCACATACAGTCTACAACTCATGTTCACATCATAGACCAGAGGCAACTTTTGTTATCAGAAACTTCCAGAAAGGGTTAAAATGGGGTGTGAGCCCCAACACCTGCCTTGCTTTGACCTTAATTCCCCTCCAGCCAAGTTACTAAACTCCTGACAAGAAAAAGATACTTGTGCAGAGCACGACCTTATTTAGCTGGGGTGGCATTTGGTTTTTTTCACAGCCTTCATTACTGCAATATCATACGTAGGGTTTTTCATTTGTTTGCCATGCAACTTATTCCCCTAAGATTAGTCCTTTTCTAGTCAAGCAGTTTAAAGCTAATCACAGTTGTTATTTTAATCTGTGCTCACCATTAAGAATTCTTGCAGAGCTCTTTTGCTTGTTAGCAATTATGGTCTCCCAATGGAAGTTTATGATTACAGCAGAAGCAACCTGTTTAATGCTTGGCACCTCTTTAGTATACAAGCATTAAACCCAGGAGCATAGAAGGATGCTAATGCTGGCGACGAAAGTACAGCAAATCTATTTCGCAAACTGTTTTTAAAATACAGCGTTGGAGAAATGCCATGCAGTCCTCATGCACATTTGTGGCCCTCCCCCTCTGTGTTTTTCATTACTGTAATAAGGTAATTAGGTGCTGTTGATTCTACATTCATTTTATGATTGTCCTGTGTGACATGCAGGATATCCTCGTGCTTTCACCAAGACAAACTACCGGTTTCAGCAGCACCAAATAAAATTCCTTTGAAAGGTCTTAAGAACAGGGTCTGACCCTTCCATATTTAGGCAAGCATCCTATGCTGAAATATGAACTCTTTCTGCTGCTAAGGGAACTAGTAATTGCTCTCACTGATCTGTGTGTCCAGACTTAAAAATTATCATCTAGCGTCAAGGTCAATTAGCAAAGACTGCCGGAGCAAATTTCTGCTTTTCATGTTGATTGTCCACGTGATTCTGCCATAAAAATTACACATAGTAATACCCATTAGCTGAATTAGATAGACCATTAAAAGACTATGTGAGAAAAACCACAGCAGGGGAATCCCTTCCCCCTGACCCAACTCTACCCTATCTAAATTTCTTTCCAGACAGTGCAGGGCAGAGAAATCTAAAATAATCCAGTGTTGGGGTTGAAGCTGATACAGTGAGATGCTCAATCACTATTGTGCATCACCTCCAGTGATAAATGTTGGTGATCTGCATCGACAGGAGTCAGATTTGTCTCACATTGGATAAATTTATTTTGTTCAAACTTGAGAAATGGGGGAACCACTGACAAGCCAAATACGCTCTCATTTTCGCCATTCTCCGTGTGAAAATAATTATTATAAAAAGTTCAGTGTAAGAAAAGCTGTGTTGAAAAAAGTCTGCATCTCCACATACTAGTGAGGTACCATCACTCCTTGTTGGAAAGGTTTTAAAGAACAGAACATCTGAAGCTGGGCTAGAGGTTTAGTTTAGTAGAAAGCTATAAAACGTGACCTGACCATAGTCAGTTCTCCTGGGACGGCAATTACAGCAATAAATGTTCCACAGCAGATGCTAATGCCGTGGATAAACAGTTGTCCTCTAAAATGAAAAGAAATTTTTGCCCCCACATGTCTTTTAGGGTCCCATTGTACGTGTGGAAATGTAAAGGAAATGTAAAATTGATATGCGCACCATGACATCGGCTTTAGTCTCCTCTGTCTTAGCCTGGCCGCTATAAATCTGGCCGGGCTGTAAGTAACGCTGAAGGAGCTAAATGGTCAGAATTTGTGTCTGTCTGTTTTATTAGCTTGCCTGGAGTAAAGTAGGGGTTATCGGTCAATGTCAGGTTCAGCGCCCAGTGACCCACCGGGTTAAAATCGTGGTAGTCACAAATCAAGAGCATAATGAAGTCTGAGAAGAGGGCTATGCTGATTTATTAGGACATCTGTCTGGCTGTAGACAGCCTAGCACTGCCCCTGCGTAGTGCGAGCTATTAGCATAATCCTCGCCATCAAACATCTTAGAGATTTAAAAGAGAGAAATAAAGTGTTCAAAGAAGACCGGCAAAACCAGAGGGGTTTATCTTGTAGTGCTCATTGTAAGTCTTAACTTTTTATACCAATGCCCCATAAAAATAATATTAAAAAGAAATTAAGATTAAAAATAAATTACTGTCTTCGGTTTTACAAACCCACTGGATTTTCAGAACACATCTGAATGTCTGTTCATAGTAACCCCTGCTACTTTTCAAAGACTTTTAAATCTTTTAATTTTTTATTATTCATTTGTATTTAACTGTAGCAGTGTCATAGCATATAATGTTATCACCTTCATTCTTACAAAAGTAATCTCCCGAATTCTGTAATCTTAAATGTAAACTTCAATTTTTTGTGGCTGTTTTTAAAGGAAAGCAGGTATTTTACACAGGCTTTCTGAGTTTTGCCAGTAAGACTAAGTCCATATCATAAATGCTGTATGCTGTAAATACTGTAATACTACTTTATATCCTATAGGCCAGGAAGTTTGTGAGCTGCATACCAACTGCTACTGCCATGTGCAAAGCTACTCTTTTTTGTACATGAGAGGCATTCAACTGAAAAATCACATGGTTCATTATTTCTTCCTTGATCAGAACTAAGGTGAAATAGGTTTTAATTCATGAAGATTAAGTTATTCCCTGAAGACTACTTTATATCTGACTATATATTAATATTGTCACCGCTCATACGCCTTCAGAAGAAAAAAAGTTAAATATTGCATTTAAAAAAATGTACGGCTGTGAAAGTTGAATGAGTTTCATCACTGGTATTATTCCATTTCCTCTCTATTAATAGTTATTCCAGATAGGAATTTAGCTTGTAGCTATAAAAATACAAGGTAGTGAGTAGTTAATAAATAGATACTAAATACTTAAGAAAATACAAAGTAAAAGCAAATACTGCAAAGCGCTGTCATGCAGATCTTTTTACACCAGCTGTGATAATAACAATTCTATACAAATGAAAAGTCTGGAAGAATTCATTTAAAAATGATCAAGAGAGAATTAACTCATTAAGGGTGGGAGACTTCTGAGGTTTCTGAAGAGTAGGTAATTTCTTTGCTATTTTTACCATGTTCTGTCAGAATAGCCCTGAGACAACAGCTAGAGAACAGTACTGCTGAAATACCATACAGAACCTATAGATTGAGACATTTTTACCACTGTTATGAATGACGCTTGATCAATTTTGGAAAGATGCAAACAACGCCCAGCCTCTCATCCTACCTAACGAAGGCATCAACGGCAACAGAGCTGCAAAACCGCTGAAGTACACTATGTAATAAAATTGCTGCTGTAAAGAGGAAAGTATGTCTGGAATGAGGCGAGCACCTTTTTGCGAGAGCTGACGACCTCCCCCTGCGAATAGACGCCATTTCCTAGACCAGACCAATGCATGGGGCTTCCAAGGTCCTACAGCCATCCTACCAGAGGGATGCAGAGTTTGAGAAGTTCAGCAGTGCCCATGCAGTTATCACATGTGCTGTACGGCAGAGTAGAAATGCCCACTAGCTGCCCACCAGCATGTGGAAATCGCTGTTTTGCTTAAACCAGAGTTAAGCCTGGGCAGCCTGCACTGAGCAACGGGGACAGAGAAGAAGTAGAGAATCTGGGGTATCAGAAGTACTGCAAAATTTTAAACCCAAGTTTATTTTACTTTCACAACTCTTGGTTCCTCATGCTGGTAGTTTGTGCATCATGCAGTGAAAACACTTATACTCAAAAACATAAGACTGTTTCCTAAATTCAGTCCAATTAAAAGAATCTGAAGCAGAGTGATCATCCACGGCTTAGAAAATTGAACGTGAGGAAACCTGTGCAGGTGTGTAACTGCCCTGATTAGCAAAGGCAAGATTCAACTCGTGTGTGATCCCTACTTATTTCACTTAGGAAAGATTTGCTAGTCCACAAAGCATTAAAAAGTGGATAAACTAAATACCCAATCACTTCTTTGAACTCAGGAATGAAAACTATGGAGTGCAGTATTTTTTCCAAAATAGCAACATAAATAAAAATGTATGTGAATAATACTTGCCTCCATAAATTCCAGCGTTGTTCTTCCAGCTGAGTCACTAAATGCTCGATGTATTTGTTTGAGTCCATGTATTCCTAAATGAAAAATGATTAAAGGTTAGTTTTTCAATGTTCAAAAGCATTAGTAAAATTTTGAGTAAAAGACAGTCACAGTCAGTTTGTGGAGTCCACTTTAATTTTGCACCCAAGGTTATCCCGTGTACACAGAAATCACAATGATGTAAAAATCTAGATTAAAGCAGAATTTGGATTCATAGCAAGTGTACAGGGCAGTAGCATAATACACTTTTCAGAAATTATTTGAAGGGAAGAGAAAAGGTGATGAGGAAATGCAAGTTGCAAAAATAAATTAGAATACATACGAATACGTATACCCATATTCTAAGCCCAGAATTATCTTCCCTGGATCCAGACTGTACAGATCTCTGGATCTCAACAGTGCAGTCACTGTTTTGGAGCACATTTTGTTTACTTTAGGTATAAATCAAAGTGGCCTGAAGATTTGATACAAATATTTATTTCATGGATAGTATGAAAAATATAATACTGTGTACCTTATTTGAAAATGAAGCTATAACTCAGCTCCTACATAATTTTCCAGTTCAACATTTGCAGATACTATAACTTGCAATATCAGCTATATGAAAGCTACTGTATTTGTGTCTAGACAAAAGTTCTTATAATCGTTCAGATGAACAATTTGGATTTTTTTCTTATTGAAGCCTACTCTTTAAACTCAATGCAAAGAGATGATGTTTATTCTCAGCACAGAAATGCATCAGTAATAGAAATACACCACTTCATTTCCAGGAGGAAGGCAACTTCAGTGCTATTTTTATAAAATATTTCAGAGTGAAGCCATAGAAGAACATGTGATAGAATATATTTGTATGACAGCAGTACCAACACAGCCACATTACTATTATTCTGAAAACCTATCAGTAATAATGTAACTCTCTTGAAATATCTCAGCAAACCAAAAATACGTTTCAAACCTCATACTTCAGGAAATAACAAGTATTGGAAACGAATCCATCTTTACCTTATGAAGACAAAAGCTCTGCTTTTTTAGCTTTGGACTCATCACAGAACCACTTCATGGGGGTCTTGTTTTTGTTAGGGGTTGTTTCTCTACTCTCATTATTTATTTTGTGTGAAATATGGATTTTTGTTGCAAAGTAGTTTGTTCTTCTTAGCCATTTATCTTCATGAAGAGGAATATGAGATAGCTACTACAAGGACATTACATCAGCGTGACTTCTCAAGGTGAAGACACATGTTAGCTCATTTTAATGATAATAATTTATATATAAATATACATTTTTATTTTTCAGGACTGGAATTGTTCTCAGTGATTCTGTGGTTCTGCCCATAGTAATTATTTTCTTGTTCTGATTGAGAAAGAGAGAGAGAGGGAGAGCCTCATTCCCCAAAGGCTGTCATGACGCAAAGGAATGGTCCCCGGCACAGACAGGAAGGAAGAGTAAGACGCTGCTCCCGAGGAGTCCGTGCAAATGCGTCTCTGCCGGATCCTGTTCCAACTGCCTTGCTCGAAAACCTTCGGGTGTTGTGGAACTTTGCATTAAACTCTGTGGTTGCCCCAGGTTTAAATTTTAATCTAGATAGATGTGTCCTGTAGATGTCACTTTCAGAAAACATTAAATATATAATGTAAATCCCGAGAAAAGCCATGAAGTTCAGTGGCATTAGTCTAGCTTTTGCACCAGTGCTGCTTGGTTAGATGCTGGCTTCAGCATCAGCTCTTACTCTCTTTGTTACTCATCTGAATTGAATTTTACTTGGAGTACACCGTGTCAGTTAAGCAGCAAGCTCTTCTAAGCCAATGCAAGTAAAGTCACTCTGTAATAGACATATACTACAGTTTAGAAAAATTGTACTGTAAAAACATATAATGATGACTAGTTGCAGTACCAAGTTCTTTAAAAAAAGCCGCCTTCGTTTACTTTCTATTTTTTACTACATTGAACCTGGTATAAATTAGTATTAATACCTTTATATCTTTTTAATGTAATATTAAACAATATTCCTGATTTATTCATCAGTGCACTTTGCCCTACAGGCAAGAATAGGATCAGCAGTTTTATTCTGCATAATTCTACCATGATAATTTAAAAAATCCATTCTGAAGCAATTTTCTCAAAAATATTGTCTAGAAATAAAGACAATGGGGAAAAAGAAATCAGTGTGTATATCCTATATGACTGCCTTAATGTTAAATTTTTCCTGCGCAAACCAGAAATATTATCCTGCTTCTCTTTGAAGACCTACAACTCAGGAGTATGTAACCTGTCAGTGTGCAAAAGTGGTGCAAAAGTGATGTAAAAAAATCAGCCAAGATTTGATAGAAACATCACGATTAGAAGTGCCTCCTTTCTTCTATGCTGCTATGGCACGTTGGTGTGCCACCCGTGTCCAAAGCAAGCCATCTGCTTCAAGGTTCCCCAGCCCAGGTTTCTGCTCTTTTCTGTTATCAGCTATCCCAATAAGCCAAATTCTGCAAAGCTGGATCAAACCCCAGTATTATCATTTCATCTACATGAAGCAAATAGCAAACCGTCATTTGAGATTTAGAGCAACTCTGTGATTTAGAATAACTTGGCACATTCAGTGAAAGCGTAAAATCCGAGAAAAGCCCCACAGTAATCACACCTGTTCACAAAGAGCATAGATACAATTTAGGAAAGTACTGACATTTTTCAGTACCCAATAGATCACATCAAGAGGAGTAATACAAGTATTTTGAAGCTTCCCTGGAGTTCTGTCATACGAATGCTTGCACCAGGTGGGCTCTGAGTAGCACAGCTAACTGTCGAGTCTGAGAAATTAGATAAAGCATCGTTTTCTGATGCAAGCGTATGACTTCAGGAGTTTGCATTATTGGAAGGAGGATCCCAGTGACCCACACACACGTAAGAAAAATACCTTTTCATTACAAAAACAGAGACAAGCTCCAATAACTGAGTACGGATAAGAATCACTTAGGTAGACACAACTGGTACTTATACTAGATAATAATAAGACAGATCAATCAAACAGGAGAGAAGGGCTGTGAAAGCCCAATGGCCCCGGGGGTTCAGAAGTTCCCAGTTCTGCCTGCTCCCACCAGAAGGCTGAGCACTGAGCACCTGCAAAGCTGGGGGGGTCGGGGAGGCTGTGTAAGGCCAAGTCAACATTTCTGAAATTATACAGCATTTTTAATCTGAAATTGGAGGCTTCAAATTAGTGTATTTTTTATAAATCTGATGATATTATATAGTGATTCTGCCGGCTGTGGAATCACCATCTGTGCTGTTATTCACCGTTGGACTAGAGCTCCGCAGCCTGAGCTGCGCTGGCTCTGCTTCGAGCCCCACTCTGATCTCCAGCGATTCCTTCCAACCGACACGATTACTGAGGAGTCCATGATTAAAAATAAAAAGAAAAAATAAAAAAAATATTTTAAATCCTTTTCAGAATAATGGGTGAAACCTGTTCCCTTTCCTCTCAATTACTTAGCTTCCAGCCAGGAGGATTTCACTGCGCCATCCATTCTCCTGTGATGCAATATAACTTCACTGTTTTAAGAAGAAAGAAAAAGCCTTCTGTAGTATGTTTAAATGCAGTAGAAAATCTTTCTAACAGCTGCGTAGATTCTGGCATCCAGGAGGAGTTGGTATGCAAATGTCACATACCAGCTCATCTAATTTAGAGAGCATTAGAGAATCGCTTCACCAAAATTGTCACTGTTTTGAGCTGAAGCACAAGCCTAAAAATATACCGAAGTATGGTTTTTGACAGAACTAAATATCTAACTTTGCAATGCATAATTGTTTTGCCTTTTTTTTCTCTTTTCTTTGTTTGCTGGACGGCTGTCAGGAAAAAAAGAGGAAGAGAAAGGAAATGAAGTGCCTCCACTGAGGCCCGGGATCCACTGCTCGGTATTTTGGTTGGTTACGTGGGTATTTGTTCTGGCATACCCACGTTGTTGTGCTGGGCAGGGTATCAAAAATTATACAGCGCACAGAACATTTTCCCATCCGTTGTTACAGAGCAAACCCTTAGGGCAACCTTCGGCTTATAACACAGGAGTCCCTCGCTGGAAGCTGATGGTGATAAATTTAAGCTAAAGAAATAGCACGTAGTCTCTGCCTCTCTTAAGGAACCTGCACAGCTTGGTATCAAAGAGAGTTTAATGAGCTTAGCAATATGTGAAAAGGATTAAGGATACAGTCGTTGATCCAGCAAATCACTTGATCATGCACTTAATTCTACAGGGCTACTCATGTGCTAGAAGTCCAGCACGTGCTCGGGTGCTCTTGCTGGGCAGTGGTCATTGGGAGGTGGGCGGTGGGACGGGGCTGTCCGGCGGCTGCCGTGCCCTGGATCCTGGAGCCGGCCCTGCACCTCTGACTCCTAACTCCGTGCTCTTCCACCAGGCATGCAGGGACACGGCGACTGCCCTGCCGTGCTTTCCCTGGTCTGAACAAGCTCCCAGCGAAGGACTGGGATGTACAGCTGAGATGCCCGAATTGTGCAGAAAATAGGGAAATTGGGATAGAACCTAGAATCACAGAATTATAGGATCATAGGATCATAGAATAGTCTGAGTTGGAAGGGACCTTTAAAGGTCATCTAGTCCAACCCCCCTGTGATGAGCAGGTCCATCTTCAACTAGATCAGGTTGAGAGCCCCGTCCAAGCTGACCTTCAGTGTCTCCAGGGACGGGGCATCTACCACCTCTCTGGGCAACCTGGTCGAGCGTTTTACCACCCTCACTGTAAAAAACTTCTTCCTTATATCTAGTCTAAATCTTCCCTCTTTTAGTTTAAAGACATTACCCTGTTACCCATAGCCTAGGCTGGCACTCGTCCTCCTGCAGACCATCTTTGAAACAGGGCTGGGAGGTAAAAGTCTCATGCAGCCCCATAGAGCCCAAAGGGTCCCTTTCTCCCTCTGGCACACCTAACACTGCTCCTGGTTCAGCTGGGACGGATGCTGAGCGGACAACCCTAATGCAGTCCTCTGCAACCCTACCCCTTGACTCCACTAGTATTTTTATTTGAAACCAGACAGGAAAACAGCGTGGATTCAGGCTGTTGTGCTTCACAGGGGAGGATGTTTGTTGTTGGGGAGTAGAGAAAAAGACGGAATGAACAACCTGATAAATGCACAGACAAGTTCCTGTGAGTATCTGGAGTCATCCCGCCTCGGAGACCGGGAGCTGCTCAGAGAGCCCCCAATCTGTCACAATGCGGAAAGTCGTATTTTCACAGGGAAAGGTTATTAGAAATCAAACAACAACAAAGCTGTCTGCAGCCCAACAGCAGACTGTTGCAATTAGGAAATGATGTTAGCAAAGCAACGAGTGGATGGGATTGACCTGTGAGGGGGAGATCTAACCTGTTACACTAAGTGCGGAGACACAAGTCATCTTTGAAGGATCTTGGAAGAGTGCCCTGGGGTAAAGCTTTAGATGTAGGAAGAGTGCCTTCAGAGAATATTATGGCTTTTGTGAAATATTTATTTTTGTTATCATCTTGCTGCATGAACCTTTGATAGAAAATAGGCTTTTTTCCAGCAGCCCAAGAGGACATATATATATATATATGTATGTATTCTTGTCTGGACTATGTTTTTCGCATGTCTGAAAGTGTTATAATTGGGGATTTGAGTGAGCTGTCTGTTATACAACATTATGCAGCTGCACACTAAAAATAAATCAGGTATAAAAGAAGATAAAACCTCTTTGCATTAGGTATTTTTGTCACTTCCTTCAATACCACACCTGGCTAGACTGCTCACCTTTGGTGCTAAATAGCAATAAAAGCTAAACTGGGCGGCTTAAGAAAAAATCTTTTAACACTGCCATTATTGCTGATTTATTCTTTTTCTACCTGATTTCACCACGTTATTTTAATTGTCAGTTTTATTAACAACTGGCACAGAAGTATACACTTAGAGCATCTGCAACGGAGCAGAAGGCTGGCAAGAGCCCTTGTGCACATACTGTGGAATTACACCATTACGGTAAAAACCAGTAATGATTATTTTAATAAATATGTTGAGCAAATTTCTTAATTGTTCAAAATCACTTAAGCCTCAGTGAACAGTTTATATTACATCTCAGCTGCAGTGATTAAAACTGATTTACTGACTCATCTGCAGCCAGTTGTTTTCATCGAAAATCAGCTGGGTTTTCCTCCTGCTGCTGCTTGGCTCCCGCTTTGCACCCTATTAAATGGCTCTATCCACAGAGGACAGCAGAGTTTAATACAGCCTGAAACAGCACCAGCTCGTTAGCTAACGGACAGATTCTGCACCCTGTGCTCTCTGAACATGGGGATGCAGAGACGGTTCGCAGAGGAACGCTATCCACATTTGCAGCTGGCGTGCAGAGCTCCACTGCATTGGAATTTTTGCCAGTTTGTCCCCAGAGATGTACAAGCTCTGGGATAACAAGTGCGTACTGTGCTACTCAGTGACTCCTGATGTTTGTGTTCTTCCCAAAAGGGGCCGTGGAGAATGCTGTAGTTTTACGTTATCTTCCACCAGCTTATAAACCCTTCTGTTTTCCAGTAAGACATTTTCTAGCAGGAAATCTCATGGCTCAGGCAGGCACATGAAGGAGAGATGTACAGACCAATATCCTGTGAGGGCTCTCCCCTGGCTTAGTAGACCATGGCTGGAAAGTGAAGAACAGATTCAGTGGAAACCACCACCACCATTCAGATCTCCAGACGCTTGGCTGGTTTGGGTTGCTCCCCCTTTAGGGGTTACAGTGGTTTTACATGTCCATTATACAACCCACACGGGCCCGGACGTGAAGGATAAATCACAGCAGGGAGGAGGAGAGCAATGATGCTGGACTTAAATTCTGGAAGATAAAAAGCTAAAAAGTTGACCTAATTGAGGTTAATTACATTAAAGTAGATTTGCAGTAAATCAGCAAAGTACCTCGGTACTGGGGATAAAGGAAGGAATCCCAGAGCTTCCCAGCTGCTACCCCATGGTGCTAAGGAGTGAAACTAAAGAGACAAAAATGCATTTGTCAGCTTTTCAAAGGGAAGCCTGATGACAGATGCAGGCAGAAAAATAGCAGAGGAGTTTTGAGCTGGACTGAATCAGTATGGCTCTGCTGTATTCCACCTTTTCGGATACCAGTGCTGTAATCTCATAGGATGCTGCAAAATTCATAGGAATACAATGTTGTATCTTGTAAGACCTTTCCTTCTAAGCCTGCTGCCTTCTAGCAAGGACACACAGCTTCAGTTCAAAGGTACCTGATTTCTCAGTGTCCTGATTTCTCACCAAAACCCGACATCTATGCAGAGGCCACAGCAATCCTTGCAGCATCACCTGCAGGCTGCGTCTCTGTAACCCAGGCCATTAGGATCAAGGTAAAAACAACGGAGAAGCTCCAGCAGCAGATGCCTGCATTTTTCCTTGGCCTAGAAAACCTCTGTCAGCAGTAAAACCAACGTACAGGATCTCACGTCAATGTAGTACACTGACCCCTAACTTTCTAAGCAGTTAATGGTTTAAGCAACAGCTGGATTAAAGGACAAATGTCAATTTATAAAACAGCAGGACACCCGTCCTCTTTCAGGGCAATGTGGCAGAGCCCAAGATCAAGAAGGTGAGTGCTAGGGTAGATTCCAAAGATCAAACAGTGAGATGAAAATAATATTTTACAGAAAATAGGCACTTGGACAGACAATTTCAAACTGGGATTCATTAAAAAAGATTAAAAAGTGCTTATTTGACAGACTGGAATATTTTTCAAATTAAGATAGGATATAAAGTAAGATAGTGGGGGGTGGAGTCAGAACCCAGAAGATGGATAAAATACAAGGGGAAGGGATAACTAAAACCAGAGGGGACAGCAGGAGTGAGTAAGGGCAGTGAACATGTCTAGAACTTGACATTGCTTTTGTACAAATATTCTTTACTCCAAAACTTTGGCATTTCTTGGGCATAAAAGTCTCTATGCAAGTAACAGGCAGTGGAAGTTTTGTCATTTCTACTGAATACTGAGCAAATGATTCAGTTTGGCTGTATAAGTAGAGGAAACTGGACATTTTGTCCAGCATGCAAATCCATGCAATTTTTATCTGTTTTTCTTTCCCTGAAAGAAGTGTAAATCAGTAAAAGCAAATAAAAAGCATTAACTGGAATTTACTAGAATTATCTTGAAATAGAAAAGGATGATATCATACCAGAAAAGTCTGAATTTATTAGACATCCTCTGAGTCATGGAGCTTTTAACGCCAGTTCACAGCTCCACCGAACAGCACATCAGGGGTACACGCTGCTACTGCGGGAACAAGAAGCGAGATCACACAGCAGTGTGTCCTGCAGCATCAACAGGTGGATGCCCTCAATTGAATTTGGGGTCAAACCAGGAGATCCTTTTGGTCATCAGGCTGCATAAAGGCCAAGTGCCCCCGGATACCCGTCTACCTGGAGGGTAGCTCACTGGGAATGAAGTTCCAGCAGGTTGGTTGGGGCCTGATCCTGAGCAGAGACAAGGAGCAGGAAGTGCAGCAGATGCCGATGATGGTGCAGATGATGGGCTGCGCTTACCTGCGCTAGACCCAGAGGAAGGAAAAGCACCAAGAATTCTTTGAGCTTCTAAACTACCAAAAAAATCAATAAGGCCATTGCAGCAGCCAAGGATTTCAGCGGGAAATGGGAAAAACCTGCCTTTTTGCCAGGAAGAGGAAGGGATATGGAGGAGCAGGTTGCGCCACAGCACCCTGAGCCATGTCTCCTGGGCAGGCTTGGGGCTGTTCTCCCATTTACCTCAGCATATGGAAAGTTCTTGTCCTCAGTATAAGAAACCTCTCTATAAAGTGAAATACAAAATGAACATACAAAGTGAAGCTTAGCATGCTGGTCCATGTGACATTGCCCGGTTGTTCGGCGTTACCGATGACTGTGTGTAAGTGAAGGAGGTGTCAGAGTGACAGAAATGTTTATACCCCAGAAATTCCACAAATGAGAAGGCATCAGTGTTATTTCGGGCAATAGGAATTTGCTATATAGCTGAACCACACATTCAGAGTCAAGAAAAATGAGTGCAAGGAGATGTGCAGATTTTATGAGTTTGCTGCTACACAATGTGCATATTTACATGAAATAATTAGCTGTAGTCTTGTTTATGTCAAATCCAATTTACAGTCATAAACTTCACCCAGCAAAAACAGTGATGCTGCAAGAAAATGCCCAGAAATGTTAGCAGCCATAAAGATGCAGAGTAAACACTGAAGCATTTAATTATTCAATTTCTGACATTACCAGGTAATTACAATTTGAATAATTTCTTGGATTTTTTTTTTTTATGAATATAAATCAACCACAACACACAGAAGAACTGCTGGTTGGAGGCATTTGACTTGCGTAGACATATGGCAATTGCATGTGACTCCCGGTGACTAAAGACGAGGAGTTATAACAAGGGTAGAAAAACATTAATGGGATCTACTGCAGAGTTGGGGAACTCGAACTCTAAGGTTATTACAGACATTTGGAGTTCACAGATAAAGACTTGCTTCATTCTCAGTGTGTCTCAAACTTGTTAACTCACTTGGAACAACCGCTATCATCCATCCTAACAACAAATACTTCGGAACCTGAAGTTTTCTACCATTTTCTTGTGCTGCTTCATTAGCACTCATCCTCACATTGAATCTGGCAACTTCTCACAAGGAACGAGGCACACACAAGCAAATCAAGTGTTATCTACATATGTTTTTATTTTTGCTTAAAACCAAACTAAATACAAAAACCATCATACAAGACACTCATCAGTTCAGTTGCTTTCTTACTGAAAGTCCATAGAAAAAATATTAAAATATTTTTTATTTTAATATTATAGGGATATCAAGCTGATGATCCCAAAATGTTTCCAAGCATCAGTGGGCAAAACAAGGCAAGGAAAAGTTCTGAGGATTTCCAGTTTCCATCCCCTGCTTTAAGTACGAGGGTCACCCGGGCTTTAGCAAAATCCAGATTATCAGCCCTTTAGGGTTTGTATGGACACAAACCAGAGAGACTGGAGGTGGGCAGAGGGAAGGAACTGTAGCCCCAGAGGCTGAGACTTTAGTTCCAGACTGGTCACTTGCTTTCTCCTGCTCTTCCTCCTTCACCCACTTGCCAGCATGCTCTGCTCTAGCCACAGACGTTTTCAAACAGGGGAGGGAACTTGTTATGGCACATTCTGAAAATTAATCTCTGTGGCAGCAGCTCTGCTTGCATATCGATAGTCAGGAAAAATTCATCTCAGTGTTAAAAATGTAGGAAAGCTCAGGAAATCTCAGAAGCTGCTTCTAGCGCTCTGCCTCTTCCTGGTACGCTGATTTCAGTGGAACTACTCCGACTTGCATCCATCTCTCTCATCTACTCACATATATGATAAATGATGGAATATGCAAATAAATCTGCTCCTAAACATCCCCTGTTCATTGATTTACTTTGTCACTCTGCTTTTGTATAGAGAAAAAAGTAACAAAACAGAAGCTAACATGTAAATATATCTATGCATTTTCAGAGTTCTGTTATAAAGAAGCCGGCAGCCGTGATCTCCTGCTCTACCTGCAGCACATTTACTGTCAGCTGTCATTACCAGGGCTTGCAGCTGGTTCAGCGTAGGGTATTGATTGATTATAGGACACGATGGAGCCTAAGGTGTGAATCAGTTGTAAACTGTTGCCCAAATCACACTGTTCCTTCAACCAAAATCCCCACTAATTTCCATAAGTTATTCAAGAAAATATAAACATTTGTAAATGCAACAGGATTTGCCCTGCTTGTATTATTTGTGCAAATGAAACCCGAAAAAAGCTCTAAAACTTTCAGTGTATTTTCTTGCCGGTAACAATTCAGTGCAATGTGTGTGGGGAAGCTAGCTGTGCCCTGATATTTGGCAAAGCAGGTTTCCCCGAAGGAGCCCTGACCCCAAGCGCGGCAGCTCTGACAGCCACCCGCTGCCACCGCCTACAAGAGGAGCTGGCGGTCCCAGCGCAGGGCAGGCGAGCCCACGCTCTAACCTGACTTTCTGCGGTCGGGGGATTAATCCTAAGAAGTACGGCATTTCCTAAGTGGTGTATGGGCTAGACAGCATCATGTGATGCTGGCTGGAGATAAACTTTAAGTATATCAGGGATTTAGTGAAAGTGGATTTAGTGGAAGGAAAATGTTTCACTTTAATGTAAGCGATAAGCAGAAAGTTCAGTAAAGTCCCAGAAAGGGAATAAGAACTGGAACATTTGTGTCAGCAAACAGCACACAAGCATGCATTTATGTTGCGTAGGCCTGTTAAATACTTAAGCCAAAGCAGCGCCTTTAGTTATAGCCACTAATTCTTGCTAAATTCTGGATGGAACAGAAAGCACAAAAGCACTGAAAGCACAATTTCTTGCCAGGCTGCAACTCCAACCCTGTCGCCCCTACCAGTGCTACAAACGCTTACAGACACCCCTATCAGCCTGGGACAGTGGTGGCAATTAGATGCCTTAACAAGATTAGAGCATACGTGGACTAAATGGGATGCAAAGCGACACAACAGAGTGCTGCTTGGGTGCAGGTCCCACCCAAGACTGGGTTGGATTTTCACACACAATGCTCCAGCTCTTCGTTCGGCCTCAGTGACAGGAGTGGCTGACACAGCAGAAGGCTGTGCTGCCATTCAGCGAGACCTGGACAGGCTGGAGAGTTGGGCAGAGGAACCTAATGCGTTCAACAAGGGCAGGGTCCTGCACACTGGGAGAAATAACCCCCTGCACCAGTACAGGTTAGGGGTTGACCTACGGAAAGCAGCTCTGCAGAGCGAGACCTGGGAGTCCTGGTGGCCAAGCTGACCATGAGCCAGCGATGTGCCCTTGTGGGCAAGAAGGCCAGTGGTCTCCTGGGGTGCATTAAAGAGAGCGTTGCCAGCAGGTGTAGGGAGGTCATCCTCTCCCTCTGCTCTGCCTTGGTGAGGCCCCACCTGGAGTACTNACTAAATGGGATGCAAAGCGACACAACAGAGTGCTGCTTGGGTGCAGGTCCCACCCAAGACTGGGTTGGATTTTCACATGAGCACAATGCTCCAGCTCTTCGGTCGGCCTCAGTGACAGGAGTGGCTGACACAGCAGAAGGCTGTGCTGCCATTCAGCGAGACCTGGACAGGCTGGAGAGTTGGGCAGAGGAACCTAATGCGTTCAACAAGGGCAGGGTCCTGCACACTGGGAGAAATAACCCCCTGCACCAGTACAGGTTAGGGGTTGACCTACGGAAAGCAGCTCTGCAGAGCGAGACCTGGGAGTCCTGGTGGCCAAGCTGACCATGAGCCAGCGATGTGCCCTTGTGGGCAAGAAGGCCAGTGGTCTCCTGGGGTGCATTAAAGAGAGCGTTGCCAGCAGGTGGAGGGAGGTCATCCTCTCCCTCTGCTCTGCCTTGGTGAGGCCCCACCTGGAGTACTGTGTCCAGTTCTGGGCTCCCCGATGCAAGAAAGACAAGAGGCTGCTGGAGAGAGTCCAGCAGAGAGCTATGAAGATGATCGAGGGACTGGAGCATCTCTGTTATGATGAAAGGCTGAGACCTGGGTCTGTTCTAGCCTGGAGAAGAGAAGACTAAGAGGGGATCTCATCAACGCTTATCAATATCTAAAGGGTGGGTGTCAGGAGGATGGGGCCAGACTCTTTTCAGTGTTGCCCAGTGACAGGACAAGAGGCAACAGGCACAAACTGGAACACAGGAAAGTCTCTCTCAACATTAGGAAAAAAATTCTTTACTTTGAGGGTGGCAGAGCACTGGAACAGGCTGCCCAGAGAGGTAGCTGAGTCTCCTTCTCTGGATATATTCCAAACCCACCTGGATGCGTTCTCTCTAACCTGCTGTAGGTGACCCCTCTGGCAGGGAGTTGGACTAGATGATCTCCAAAGGTCCCTTCCAACCCTTACCATCCCGTGCTTCTGTGATCCTGTGACTCTGTGACAGGCATGTTGCAAGCGGCCATGCAGCAGCCTCTGCGTCCCTTCGAAAGCAAGAGCAAGCTGTGTGCTAGCCGAGGAAGATGAGTATAAAAGTTTCCTTTGATGGAAAGCCCAAGAGCTAGAGCCGAGCTTCCAGCGCAGCTGCAGTGCATGGAGAGGGGATCTCGGGGGATGCCTTTATTGACCTGTAGTCAGAGGTGGAGCAGGGAGATGCTGCACTTGGGTGAATATAGATGCAAATTGTTGAGTTTAATGTGTAGGAGTAACTGAGCCTAACGTAAAGGTTTTCCTAAAGTAGAAATTGGTAGGTTTTCCTCCTCACTTATGTTCCAAACAAAGCAAAGAACTGCCCATTCAATTCCTGCATATAACAATTCTATTAATAATCATTATTATCTTGTGCTTTTATAAGCGGTCTAATGCATTATTAATGTTTTGTCTTCTGAATGCTTGTAACTTCAGTATGCCACGTGCAGTAGATAACTAAACAAATACAATGACACTATTCAATTTAACGAGAATCTATTTCCTGTTCATAAAAATGAAAGTGAACCTTTAATTTCATTCAGCATTTTAGAATTCACAGGTACACGCGGTACCTGTGAAATCAAAGCTGTAATTTAGCTCCTGGTTAATGCTCATAATTTTTCTGCAGTTGAATATTGCTTCACTGAATTGCAGATCCATCTCAGATGTTATGTGCTTAGAGATATTAGTTACAGTTATTGCAAAACATTCTCTTTATTCAAATAAGACTGAAACAAACACAAACTGTAGCATGAAAGGCTTGAAAATACTTGTGTAGATAAATATTCAGTCGGCTGCCACGCAGAATATATAGTGGCAATTCAGATTACATGATGGCTTTTTGTTCTATGCATTCTCCTGCCAGTTAGCATTCAAAAATGTAACTTCAAAAACGCCCTTAATTTTATGTGTGAAACAGCAAGTGATATACTTAGCTGTCCATGTTTCTTAAACATGAATCTTTCAATCCACAGGGAACATAATGTGAATGAACAGTGAGAACATAAGCATAAACCTTTATGTTGCTGCTAATTTTTGTCACTAACTGCGGCTTACTGGAAAAGTCATTTACAATATTTAACTGAATTACATTTTAAAGATCTTTACCATCATCATCTGGAAAATCTATGGCAACAAGTCACGAGTCCTGTTAGTGTACCTGCTGCTCTGCTGACGACTTTGTGATGTTTAGATATCACATCCCTCTCTCGGGAAACGGAGGCAGATACACAACTTCCTGCAGAAGCCTTGGTTCTCACTGGTCTCAGGCACAGAAAACAAATTAAAACAAAATATGTCTCAATCCTGTACCTAAAAGCATCTTTTCACACAAAGGTGAGATCCCGTTTTCTGCGTGTAAGGGTGTTCTGGGTCAGCTTCAGCTGGAATCGTGCCGACCTCCATGGAATTATCAGTCCAAAATGAAGACAGACAAGAGTAATCACTTTTTCCTCTCTGCTGTTAATGAGTGATTTTTAGAGTAATTGGACAAAAAGATTTTTAAACACCAGTTCAAAAAAGTGTCTTTGGGGGATAGTAATTATTTTACATAAACACTCTGATACATACCGACCCTTGCTGTCATCTGGCATTTGTTAAGCATCTCCTGTTTCTGAGCATTCAAAACTAGTGGCAATAATTGATATACAACAGAAGGGTCGAAATACTGCACCTGAACTGTGTCAGTGCTCCACATGCGAAACACAGACAATTTATTGTATGATCCTCGCAAGGGCTGATGATTTAGATTAATTTCCATAAGCCTTAAGATGTTTGCATGCGTACTCCAGATCGGAAATATGGACCTTATATTAAATCACAGGAGAAAAAAACCCAACACAAGTTCAAGAAACTTTTAAACGTTAAGAACGATTCCAGCCCAGGAAGCGCTAAAGAATAAAGGATGCGTTCCCTTTCAAATTTTGCTCATCTACGCTAACAGGCATTTCATGTCTATTATTACGGCAAAGGTTGCTAAGCCCTGGTGGCTCTGCCCTGGCTCATGGCACCGGCGGTGGCAGAGCCCCGAGCAGGTATGTACAGTGGTGGTGGGGCTGGTCTCCCAGGGGTCCAGCTCCCACGGGACGCCTGCAGAAATCATAGGAATTTCTCAGATCTTGCTTCGCACGTAAAGAGAAGCCTACCATGGAAGTATGGTTTTAAGGTGTTACAGACATCAAGGTAGTCGTAAAACTGAACCATTGTACCCACTCAGCCGTACTCATGTAATCTTGCTTGGCTTCGCTGTGAAAAGTGCTGAGCGTCTGCAAGTCTCGTTGATATTGCAGAATTAAACTTATTCAGGGGAGGAAAAGCAATTTTCAAACTTTAGATACACTCCTTAATCATTCACTTAAAAAGCATTTCCATAGCCATCAACTTGACGGTATTTAAATGAAAAGACTCTGAAAATCTCTTGTTTTCCAACAGGAAATGTTTTCAGGGATTGTCATTTCACATGTATAGAGAAATTTACAGTAATCATATCCTGATGACAAGTCTGGGAGAGGATTTACATCTAACAGGAACGATCTAATTTATCTTTCATACAGTAATACCCAGTGGCTATTGTGAACATTTCATTATCAAGGAAATTAAAGACAACACAAGAAAATTAATGTTTTAAGAGAAAGTCGTATGGTCCATTTAACTCTTCTTTTGACTGTCCATATAATGTAATAAGATAATTTGCTTCTTTTCATATGCCCGAGTAATAGAAATAACACTTTTCATAAATCATCTACAAAAGCTTTAAGAACAAAAGCAAGCTAGTCAGTATAAAGCTTTCAAATTACTTCTATATAAATGCATATCTGGTGCACTTCACCAATCTCCCTCTCAAAGCAAAAGCCCTTACACTGGACAGTAACCTTCCTTCTCTTCTCCTTCCCAGCTGTTTCTGTTCGGATATCAAACATCCTCACTGCACAACAGCACTATCCTCTGGTCATATGGGACCCAGTGGAAATTTTGTCACAAACTCAAGTGTCACAAGCTCACTATTGGGCCATGGAGAGGGTGGCATGCTATAAAAGCATGGCAAACTCTCCCAGCAGAGAGATGCCTCAGAGCTTCATGGTTGGAGACTTGTAGGGAAGCGCTCAAAAGTTTTGTTGGTGAGCAGAGCCATTTCTCTGTCTCACCTCCCTTTCTTCCAAGCATCTGTTATAATTCCGAGTCTTGTAAAACAAAATTGTTCGACTAAAAGCTTTTTGCAGTATCAGTGAAGGAATAGGACCTTAAAAGAGAATGCCTTCTCCATGCCCCTGGGATGTGGCTAAACCAGCCTCCCTGCAGAAGAGGCCCTAGACCTGGCATCCCAAAGCGTTCTCCTGCTGTAGTCTCTCCCGAGGAGGATGCTCAGGGTACGATTTCAGATTATGCCCAACCCTGCAGTGCCCACTTAACCAAGCGTATCTCGGAGCTCGGTATGGGCTGAGCCTGTCAGTCCAGCCACCTTTGCCTGTGTCACTCCAGTTGTTGAAGGGAGAAGCAAAAATCACAAAGGAATCAAAACAGCACGGGGTTAGATGGGGCATTTAAACATCTAAAATGCAGATAGGCACCTAATGAGATTTTAATGAGAATGTGCTCATTCTGCTCCCTTGGAGATTTCTGAAATGCCTCTAGACTTTTGGTCATTTTTCAAATCTGTCTCCCCATCCTTTCCTATGTATCCGACAGCTTTACTTTTCCCTTTCTGAGAGGGGGAGGGCAAGGAAGCCCAACATATAAATTCCTTCCCTTTGATACTTGCATTCATACCACGTAAGGTAAAAAACAAACCTCCTCTGCACATATTTGAAAGACACAGTCATTTCTGTGGATAGCTGCATTCCCCCTTATATTACTTTGCATTCACACATCAGATGCCTGGGGCCAGAAGGACAGGCTGCATGCGAGGGAGTCTGCCTAGCCACAGAGTAAATATGGTGCACGGGGAGGACTAAGACAAGGCGAATGAGTCTGCCTTTTCAGACTGCAACACTTGGCAGGCTCTCCTGCGATGCCAGAAGAGTAAAGAAAGCCAGCGAGATGATCAGACTGATCTCCATGCTGGGGAAACTGAGTCACTGAACAAGTCCCGTTCACTGTGTCATTCTGGCAAGACCCTGGCTGAAAGCAAGATGTCCTCAGTCCTTCCAGTCCCTTAATCTGATTACATCCGTCTCCCTAACCTGCCATCAGAAACATGCCGAGTATGTACCTGTATTATATGTGCTCATGCACACATGTACAGAAAATAAGCTCATCCAAACAGTGTGTATTTTGTTAGGCGATGACTTTAGTCAGTGACTTAATCTTATGATCTTGAGAATCGGAGAGGCCCTTTCCAAGAGAGAGTCCTGCAGTCAGCTATAGCGACGTCTCAGGGACAAGGGACTTTTTGTTGCTTTGGCAGACTGTACTGCCTGTGCCCAGATGTATCAGCTGATAGAACTCAAGCCTTATTGAATTGTTTTCGAAATTTTGATGAAAAAGACCTTTCGATTATTTGTCTCCTCAAATGCTCCTGATTAGAGGTTCTTCTTTCAAATCTAATACTAAGTTTTTAATCAAGGCAGAATTTTCTGCTTTCCACAAATCAGTAATTATTCATTTATCTATGATTAGTGCTACATGGGGAAAACCTTTGTTTTATAAAAGACAGCATTCAACTCTTAACAGATATGGTACGTCATAAATGTAGCTTGGAGCCGGGATAATGCGGAGACGTACTATTCTCCTGGGACGTCTGAGGATTTTCTCCTCATCTAATTTTAATTTATAGCACTGATATGGTATAACTCCTTTATCTGAAATGGTTATGCACACCAAAGATATGAGGCACATAATAACATCCACCAAGAGGAAATTCTTGAACATGATTGCAAACTCCCTAAGTATTTAGTAACTTATAATCTATATGGGAACACTAATTAGTTCCACAATGATTATGTGCATCCCCTCAAAGCTTTCGGAAAGTTTGCAAAACAGGCTGCTTTCCAGTGGATAGCACTGCAATTCCAGTGACACAGGAGTACAACATTAGGCTAGATTTCACCATTTCTACCACCAATTTATATTATTATTTTCATCGGCATGTATTAGCTCCCAGAGAGACTGTCAGACGTGCAGCCCGGCTATACTGCTGTACGAAGGCACCGTTCCTGCCTCGGCCACCCCAAGGTCAGAGGAAAACCTCAGTTTAACTTGGTTTGCAGCTAGGACTGGGTTTTGAACTGAACTCCAGGTTCAGGCTCTACATGAACAATGGCAGAGGAAGGGACGCAGTCCGATATCGGTATCAGATACAGGGCGCAGGCATCCACCTGCTCAGCCGAGGTGTGCCACCCAGGGCAAAACCAGCACGAAAAAGGAACAATAAAGAGTTCACGCCATTCTCTGAATTTGGAAAATTTCGGTTAATTATTAAATAATATCATCTGGGGACTTGCGGCTCATGGACAATAAACTTAGAC
>VXBO01001775.1:601947-620323 GCA_013400135.1 Rhinoptilus africanus | reverse complement strand
TGTCATGGGATGACTTTTCAGGTTCACCCTGTTGTAGCCTGAATGATTTGATAATGCCTTGTCTACAGTGTGCTTCTCTTACAGACTAGGGATGTCTCTCTACTTTATTAATTTTCTTGGTAATACATTTGTTACCAGCTTTGGTCTGGTGAGTTCATTTTGTGTCCTGTTTTTATTTTATTTTATTTTATTTCATTTCATTTCATATCTTTTCTGTTTTTCTCTTCTTAAAACACTCTGGAAAAGCTGACTTTTAATTCCAGATTCATTATTACACCTGCTTTGATCAGGAAATCACAGCCATCTCAGTAGGCCCTGTGGAAGTTCATGAGGTTCACTATGGCTCTTGAAATAGCACTTTGTATCCTCTGCTTTCTAACTTTGTATGGCCTTTTCATGTTGAGTCACAACTAGTATCACAGCCGTATCTACAACAGATTTGTACTGGAGACTACAGAAGAGACATACTTTATTTCCATTCTTTTCTCCGCTGTGGATAAAAATGGTACCAGGCCACTAATCCCTTCTATATGGGCAGATGGCCGTTTGATGTATGTACTCATCTACAAACAAAATTCAGAAATTCATTTGGCTTTATCTCCATTCATTATGTATTATTGGTCTCTCTTCATTTAACATCAAAAGTGCAAGTAAGAGGACTGCCATTCTTTATGTTAATTGTTCAGCTGATTACTCATGAATAATAACACTTAGCATTTATATAGCTCTTTACATCTCTAAATTACTTTATAGATCTTGGCTCCTCAAAAAGTCTAAGATTTCTTACCAGAACTTACCTTCTATGAATAATATCTAACCAAAAGGAAAAAAGCCCAGTGTCACAGGCTTATTTTTTAAATATTTAGTGGTTTGAGGCACCAAAGCAACTCGGTGCATGAGCTTTGACAAGGTTTTGCGTTTCATTCTCATGTCATAAATTCTTCTCTTCTGCATGCACGGAAGCAAGCAGGCTGGAGAGGAGATGAGAAAGGAGAGAAAGCGTAGGGAAGCATTATGCCACTGAAGATGAATTTATTGAAGGATTTTATGCCGCACTTACAGTTACCTGACTGCCCAGTACAGGTCAAATTTCAGAACAAACTTCACCTGCACGGTGATCTCATCTAAGGCTACCTTCATCCACTTTTGAGAGTGANAGCCAAGTTTTGAATGTCTCCAAGAGTCCACAGCCTCTCTGGCCACCCTGTTCCAGTGTTCACTCACCCTGAGGGTAAAATTTTTCTCCTAATACCCGAATTTCCCTTCAAGCAGCTGTTGCCCATTGCTCTTTCTTTCACTGCGCACCTCCAAGGAGGGACTAGCTCCATCTTCCCCATTAGCCTTCCCTTAGGTAGATGTAGACAGCAATGAATCTCCCCTCAGCCTTCTCTTCGTACTCCTGAACAAACCATCTCTCTCACTCTCTCCATCTGCTGTACCAAGCCCATCTCGGTGGCAGCTCTGCACCAGCTCCAGTATGTCCAGAATAGCCCAGTAAGGAACCACTGTGCATGGTGGACTCCTCTGGATTCCCATCAGCTAGGCAGCTCCTGCTCCGAAGCATGCAGCTTCCTATTTATTCTTGAAAATGCCTATTTTATGTTAAGTAGCTGTGGATATACTCAGAGACATATGAATGTCTAAATCCTAAATCTACATAGCTTCTGAAATCTGAGGTAAGTAATGTCACAGATGAATTATGTATTAAAATCTATAGTGTTTACAATATATTTTCTATCACATTTCTGTAAATCTTGGATACAGCCAGTTGACATGAAAACGGAGGCACACAAATTTTCAATGAATACACATTAGGGAAACTTTACCCCTCTGCAAGCTAGCGCTGAATAGAGAGATTCAGAGAATAGTAGTCACATAATAAATTAAACATCTTCCCCAGTTCAGATAAAGTATGCAGGCTGCTCCTTCAACAGCCACTGAGAACTAGTCACGTTGCTGTTGAAATGCTCTTAGCTGTGGAGATCCAAGCACTGTTTCCTTGCTGATAGTGTTCAGCAGGATTCAGAAAGGACCCGAAGTGCTACAATCCTTCTCCAGCTCCAAAGGCTGCAGGAGACATGTATTATCCTACTACGCAGTGTACAGCATGCATACAGTGCCACAACTTAGCATTTCAATTTAAATATGTAGCATTAAAATATTCAAGGAAAACTATACAAAGAACACTAGATTTCTGGTGTTTGTTTCAAAAAACATCCCAAATTCTATTTTCAGTGTTTTGGATTACTGACAGCTTTCCTCTGTCCTGTTTTACCACGAATGTACATGGTGCTCCATGTACATTCAACGTGTACTTTCCCAAAGATACCAATTCTTGCTGGCCAAGAATTAAGTTGAGGTGAAGAAGGAACAATGTATAATAGAGTAAATACAATATTGCCCCAGCTTGTCCCTTTCTGTACCACCACACACTTTTCTAAGAGGATCTTTTTATCACAAAATTAAATATTGTGCTTTAATGTAGTTTATTATGAGGGAAGACAGGAACACTGCCAGGCTGAAGAGCAACTTTCTGTTCACCTAACTGCAGCCATCCTCAGCTGGTTTACTACAGAATTTCTGACCAGAAGCCCAAAAACAGCTGAGTAAAAACCAGAGGGCTACTCATCACAGATCAAGTTTCTTTCACATGATCTGCTAGAAACACCAGCTTTTAGCATTCAGCCAATTTCAAACACTCTGGCATGTGCATAGGTAACCGTTGAAAATTGCAGACCATGAAATAAAATGGTATTTAACAGCTTGACCTATAAAATCTTTCCTAAGCTGTGACTTTGAAAATAAATACAGCATATGGTCTTTGCTGAGACATACCAAAAGATTCAGTGATAATATAAACACACAGAGGCTGGGTGCTTCCTTTCCAAATCATTTTGTATATGGGTTGCCAAAATCCATAGCATATGGATGTTTTTATTTTATTTTATTTTATTTTATTTTATTTTATTTTATTTTATTTTATTTTATTTTATTTTATTTTATTTTATTTCNATATAGCTCTTTACATCTCTAAATTACTTTATAGATCTTGGCTCCTCAAAAAGTCTAAGATTTCTTACCAGAACTTACCTTCTATGAATAATATCTAACCAAAAGGAAAAAAGCCCAGTGTCACAGGCTTATTTTTTAAATATTTAGTGGTTTGAGGCACCAAAGCAACTCGGTGCATGAGCTTTGACAAGGTTTTGCGTTTCATTCTCATGTCATAAATTCTTCTCTTCTGCATGCACGGAAGCAAGCAGGCTGGAGAGGAGATGAGAAAGGAGAGAAAGCGTAGGGAAGCATTATGCCACTGAAGATGAATTTATTGAAGGATTTTATGCCGCACTTACAGTTACCTGACTGCCCAGTACAGGTCAAATTTCAGAACAAACTTCACCTGCACGGTGATCTCATCTAAGGCTACCTTCATCCACTTTTGAGAGTGAAGACTAGTGATGGATAAATTGCACCTCTGTGGCTCTCCATATTCTTCTTGCTCAGAACCTGCTGCTAGCGTTTGGCAGATTTTTGATACCAAATTCAGGGTAATAATCTTCCAAATCAATGCCCACCTGCCCCATAACTTATAGAGCTTCTTGCGCCAGTTTTCTTTGTATACGGCTGCTAAATTACCCAACATCATGGCCATAAGTACTGAGACCATGGGCTCAACTGAGTACACTCACAAAGTTATAGATGCCAACAGAATGTCCTTGTAATAAGAAGGGAAAAAATTTAAGCAGAACACTGATATGACGTAACTCAGTGACGGTGTAGTTCAAGAGAAGTGTTCCCTGCTGGATGCAGGCGTGCAGCTGGCAGCCTGGCTGCGTGTTATCCCCCACGCAGAGTGTCACGAACTTTCCCTTTGTGTTATTTCAAGTAAATGAGAAAGTGTATCATACCTCAGTGTATTTTGTAGGAAGTTTAAGCATGGAGTTTATCCAAGATGCTGCAAAACCAACTTCCTATCTAAAGCAATATATTCTCCTCTAGGCACAGCAAAATCAACGCAGCTTGTGTGCCTAAATGGAAGACAACTGACATATAGATTTGTATGACAATAGGTTTTGCTGAAAATAATAGGATTATCATGGACGTGGTCACTATGTCACAGAGCAGTGCATGGAAATAGGTTCATGAAAGAATCCTAGTCCTTTCCGTAGGGAACTAAACACACCTTCATGCCATGAACAGATGCACAAGCAGACAGGAAAAGGGGCCAATGGCTATTTTGGTTGCTGGCCCACCACAATTACTAGGGCAGCCTTAGGTATATGATGGTAGGTCAATGTGTTGCGCCACGTGTCAGGGCCAGCTGTGCTCCTGCCAGCTCGCTTTAAACACTAGGTGACTCTACAGCTATTCTTCACCTCTGCGCTGCATAAGCAAAAACTTAAAATTTGTCTTTCATGGAACAGTTCACTTGAGTGTTACTTATTGTTCAAGCATTAGCCAGACTGAAAATTCAAGTAAAGTAAAAAAGAAATAATTTCTTGATATTAGTTAAAACCGATGTTTTAACAATTGTAAAAACAATTGCAGGCTTCAAAATGTGCTATTTAAGTGAGGCTATTAAAAGCAATGGTCCAGTGTCAATGATAGCTTCTCGGGGTTGAATGAAATAAATAAAGCTATTAAAATACGTGGATGCTTAACCTCAAATCATCACATGATGTTGGGTATTATTTAGAACATTTTTGCTAGTTTGTAAATGACAATGTCATTGCAGTATAATTTTTGTCATTAACTGTCCAGAAGTCAAGAAGGCTCCAGCGATGTAAGGCAAAATGCAGCCTCACACGGGTAAGAGTAGTCAGCCCTGGCTGCAGTTACACTGTGTCATACAACCTTTCAACCCAGCCAATCTAGTTAGAATTTGAATTAAATGCAGATGCCACAATGTCATCGTACCACGATTTTCACATGGTGACTAGTGCAGGTATAGTATGTTGTTACTAAGAGTTAAAAGCAAACTGGAGGAGCAAATATAAAGACATTTCCTTACCTAACCTTCTCCCATATTCCTTTTTTGTTTGTTTAGGACCAGCTTGCTAGGAAATCTGTTGGAAATTGCTACAGCAAACAAACAGCAATATGTCCTTGGGGAACAGCTGTGAGATCATTTATATTATTCAAATATGTAACACAAACCAATGGCTAGAGGTTTTTTTGACTTGGGCAACAAATGTGCCAGTGTATGCAACTTCTTTCAGAAATCTTTACATTTTAATGTGTAATCTTGGTATTTTATGATCCCCTTGAGTATGTGCAAATACATACATTTGTGCACATCAGAAGAAGAGTTCCTTCATACAAACTTATAACTTTAGACCTCCCACAAAAAATTATGAAGAAAAAAAGCCACCAACTGAATTTTGTGTAAGCAGCAAGAGATACTGAAGTTTTCAGGCTGAGAACGGCAACTTGGAATATTTTAAATGAATCTGATCTTGTGTTTCCTCTGTATGTTACACACGTCTGGGCTCACAAAGGGATCTCCTGTCAGATGCTTCAGCTTCAGAATTACAGAATCATAGAATCATAGAATCGGTGAGGTTGGAAGGGACCTTTAAGATCATCAAGTCCAACCATTAACCTACCCTGAATGGTCACTTCCTTGAGATTAAAACCTCATTTCTGTCACGGCAATGCTCATATAAGGAGCAAGGAGTCAGGGGCCCACAGCAATTGGAGATCCTGCAACCTTAGGGCCATTTTTAGTCTGTGCAGGCAGATTCTTGTCCCATGTTGGCAGAAAACTGCAGAAACAGAAACACAAGTTTGTGCAATCGCTTGTAAGATCGGGACTCAATACAGTTTTCTAAAGGAGAGCTTGATTTCCTAACCCTTGAAGTCTTTCAGTTTTGGATATATTTCTGATCTTCTTTCTTTTGAGCAGGTTTTACTGCCGCAGCAGTTAGAGATGTAAGTCTTCTTGTGAGGTTCTAAAGCATGTTAGCCAAAAGCTGAGTACGGTGAATGTTTCTTTTCATCCTGATGGCTGTTAGTGTTAGGTTAAATAGTAACATGCAATAAACCGCTATGTTTAAAACAAATAATAGCGATTTAATTGACAAGAACTAATTCAAGTATCTAATTTCTTTTTTGCTTAACAGAAAATTTGGTCGTTGACTTCACTAACAGTAAAATGATTGAAACAGCAAGAACAGTAGCAATAGTCATACAATCCTTCTGGACCATAAATACTTCCAAAAATCCACTTTACCAAAAATGTTTTGATTAAATAAAAGTGGTTTCCTTCTTTAAATAACTATGCAATTCATCTTTATTATAGCTAAATTGAATGTAATAGAACCTTGATAACACAAGAAAGGATATAAAGGAATTAACAGCCCATCTTGACATGATTAGTCTGTAGCATAAATTTTGCCACCTATCAATTGCATTATGACTTGCCAGAGATTCTTGTACATTACAAAAATGACAGATATTTAGGCTCCTGTGCATTTCTTAGTTTCATTTTAAAAGTGGTCTCATGGGATTTTGCTTAATAAAAAACAAGTACGTTGCTCTAGTTGTAAGTCATAAATAAGCCTGGGCTTGGGTCAGGGCTAGCAGAGGGATCCTGGACTCCAGAGGCAATGAAGAAATGCCAACAACATTTGACATCCTGCAATTTTTGTGCATGACTTCACGGGGATGGGCGGGTGGGTTGGTGTGATTGCAAACAGTTGAACAAATTTCACTGGGAGCCCTGGGAGCTCCATAGGAGGTAATAAATTCTGAATGCAGGCATTCAGAAAGAAACATTGAAGGCAGATCATGAAGATCTCAGGAGGAACTTTAAATTACTCAAGAGAACGCCATTACAAGTGGGCACACCCTTCAAAACTGACCTCTTCTGAAAGGCTTTTAACCTCCGGCTGTCCCCAGACTTCCATGTGGAATAACCTGACAGCTTTCCATCTTCCTGTATTCCCTAAGCATCATGTGCCAGATGATCTCTTCCTGTGTCTCTGAACTAAAACGCGTACAAGATTGAGCGGAAGAGAGGACAGAGCTGGAGAAGTCTGGGTCCCCTGTTTACAGCAGTACTGACTACAGGTCTTTCAGAATAGGTCAGTTTTAGTGCAGGAGTTAGGGAGATCCCTGAATCCCTTAAACAGCCATTCAGTTCCTTGCAGGGCTTGTGGTAATTCAAAGGTAGCACTGAACCCAGATGAATTTTACCTTTTGTCCAAGCACGTCAAAAATTTCTGTTCATTATAAGTCAGCAATAAGTAGTGCACTGCTCTCCTTCCAGCAGAACAAGAGTGAACTGTAATACACGTACCAGGGCTACAGCAACTACATCTGCGTGTGCTGTGGACATCAAGGGGGGGAACTGGGGCTGGCAAAGAGAAGGTGGCTCATTCCTATAAGCTCCCAGTTCTATAAGCTCTGCTGCTGGCAATGGTGTGGGGTAGGCTTGGACTTCAGGCGGGAGGTGTCAGCATTCCTGGGCACTGGTTCATGCAGCCCTTTCACTGAAGGCTCAAGATTTCAAGAAGCTCAAAAAGGCCTCCGGTTTCAGGAAAGAAATATGACCTTTCATAAAACAGGGGGAAAAAATGTGAGGACCAGTGTTTGCTTGAGGATTACCTCAATCCGCTGCTGTCAGCTCTAGAAGCAAAGTCCATTATTACAACTCTGCTGCTGCCTCGAACAAGTTTCTACAGTATAAATGAAACGATTCTTATTATCTGCCCACAACGGTGATAAGTTTGCACTTTACAGGAACAGCTCACTGCTCTCAATTGCCTCATCATTGATTTTCTCTAGGCCATGCCTCTCCTCTCATACTGCAGACAGAAAGCCTCCTTCTGTGAGGTTAGTCCAGATGCAATGAATTTCACTGCTGCTGAGACGCACTTTATTCCAGTGGAAATTTGCAGAGATGGAGCTAATGGAAAATCCCGTTACCTTCTCCTTGCCGGCTCTGCCATTTTCTTCCTGCAGTCCACCCCACTGTGTTCCCACCAAGGGCTTGATTTCTCATCAGGAAGGTAAAAGCCCATCACAGAGGACAGAGCAGAGAGAGGACGAGCCAGTGCGAGTCCCTCCACTGATGGGAGATGGGCTGCATGGTCAGTCACAGCTGCTCAGTGAGAGGCGCTGAGCCTGCCTCCTCCTCCTGCCTCGTAGGAGATAGGTGTACGGGTGTCAGCGGAAAATTAATGGCAAGAGAACCTGAAGAGCTCACAGGATACATGTGATTACACTTTTAAAAGCTGCTAAAACTCAAAAGTGAACCATATATATATATATATATATATAAAAGAAAAACATTTCACTCCATCTCACTTAGGCTCAGAATTTCTTTCCCACTGGTATGCCAAAATTAGAAACACATTTTCAGAGAAAGCCTAAGTCCCCAATTGATGCGTGGCCTTCAGAAAGGCAGCTTGGTCCCTACAGCCTTCTCATCTTCCTCTGAGCAGCCATCTGTTTGGCCAATTAGATGTCAGACTATTAAAAATCCAATCCCAGGGAAAATGGTCTGATTCATATACAGTGGCTATACACCTTTTTTCCCTCGCACAGAGCAAAATGCAGACGCTAAGACCAATCCATCTGCCTTTCGACCCAGATATACAGCCATCAGTTCCTCTGTCTGTCAAGCTCCAACCAAACTCTGCTTCCCCCTGAGTTGAAGCACGGTGATAATAAGAGCATGACAAATTGATCTTCTGCTGTGGCGAGTCCTTTGACGCTGCTCTAAGAGCAGTGTGAATTTGTTGGGAACATGAGATTAAAGCAAACCCGAAGTTTAAAGATCAGATTGAATCGCTCACTGTATCTGCAATAACTGAGTGGTTTCTGACTGGTAAATGTGAGCCATTGTTTTCTTCAGCTACTTCCACAAAATATCTAAAATAGATGATTATAAAGATGATAAACTCACATAATTAGTTATGGTTAATCAACGTATGAAAGGTTTGCATTGTACTGTGATCAGTAATTACCAGTTATTTCAGATTCAGTCTTGTGACTGCTCCTTGTTTGTGACTTATCTATGTGTGGTAAGTCAATTTATCACGGGGTTATAACGATGCCTCAGAAGTGGCTCAGAGACTATCCACTTTCTGGGCTTAAACAGTATCTGTTAGCCCTTTTGTGCCTAAGAAAATAAAATGAATATTGAAATTTTTTTTTTGAGTAAAACTTTTTTTGTTTTGGTCACAAGGCTCCATAGGCAGCTTGCATTGGCATTACGGGGAGCTGAGTCCATAGACCTGAGCCCGTCCCACAGCAACGTACCGGTTTAAGCAAATGCTTTGTTGGCTATGGATTTCTGCGACTACTTAGCATTTTCCTTTTTCTTTTTTAAATTTGATTTTACTTTGAATGTTATGTCTAAAAAGGCACACATGTAAACTGAGGTAGCTTTGACTGCTTCCCCGTGTTGTCTCACACACCCTCTGCCTATTTATCACCCCCTCCCACCGAGCTGTGCACTCCTTGGCACTGGGGCATTGCCTCCTGGGGAGTGAATAGCCCACATTTTGGAAGCTTCAACAGCAGCAGAACTGAAGTGAAGGGTTTTTCTGTGAAATTCTCAAAGCTCAGGCATAGTGAGTGGCAGCAGACTGTACTGAACTTTGTGAGACCTCCTTGCGAAAGCGCGTGGTTTGGGCCCTTGTTCTCACGTCTGCTAGAAACCTAAAAGCAGAAGAGGATGTGCTCAGCCTGCAAAGGGAGAGAGCGCTGGTTCCCCGTTCAGAGAGCGAGGGCACTGAGTGAACTACAGATATTCTGATCCTTCCCCCTGGAATATTAATTAGTTTATGACTATAAACTATGGGGCCAGAGTTATGGAAGTGGGCTGGAAGGTTTCAATCAGATCCTAGCAAAAACCACACTCTCCAGAGCAAACGTGGTAAGTGGAGTATGAGAAAAATTAAACAGATTTGGATCTCATTTATGCCCATACAAATCCGGCTCTTTGTACCAATTCCTTCTGTTTGTAGTTTGCAATCAATATGAACCTTCCTTGCAGCTTAAGTCAATATACTTGGGGAAGAGGACAGGACCATCCCGGGCAGTACTACAAGGGGGTGGAACGCTGCAGCAGGCCAGAGTGTCCCCTTACACACTCTCCAGTTCCCTCCTCTCTTCCTCATCTTCAATCCACATAACTTTCAAAAAATACAGAATGAGCTAAAGTTATCAAGACTCCTAAGACAAAGTAGCATGAAAATATATTCAGAAAATGCCTTCTCTTTTGGCAGACCTGCTGGAAACCTTTTATCATAATTAGAACTACTTAGTAGCTTAATAACTACTTTCAATATAAGGCATTCAGAGTATCTGAAAAGGAGCAAAATTTCTGTAAGCTTTTTGAGCTCTGACATAGAATGACAGGAAACAAAATACATATATCATTTAAGCACCCTACGGAACAGAGTGCAGCATCAAAACATAGCCAAACATGAAAAATACAGAGGAGCTTTTTGTTAAGATAATTCCCAAAATGATGCGTAAGACAAACATAAATACTTCCTTGGAATAAAATGACAACATTTTGTCTGTCTTCAGCTTTGCCAGCTCATTCTGAAGTATTTCAGTAACGTACACGAAAGATTATGAAGGTTGTCTTAGATGGTTGCCCATTGCCCTGAAGAAAATGTTTATGACCTGAATAGATTAATTATATTCTCCTCTTAAATATCATTCCTTCAGGACTAGTTATTGTTGAGTGTAAATGTGCCACTTTATATGCAAATAAAATGGACTGAGAGTGGAATAAAAAGTTCGGCATGTATCTACTGACAGATCATCTTATTATAGTTTATATTAGCAGACAGAACATCTTGTGGTATGAAATGTTAATAGAGTTCAACAGGATGCGGTACTTGCTTCCTTGTTTCTATAAAATCTTAGTCAAACTTTCAATTATTTTCTGTTAGTCACCTTTGCTTCATTTGGAAAGGATTTTAACGTAATCGTAAGAAAAAGTGATACATCGAATGCAAGAAAAATATCTAACACTCATTAATACTTAATAATAGTAAACCTATTTAATAGAAGAGACATAAATTAAAAATATAAGCTAATGTAATGTTGATTGCTCTATAAAAGAGGACTCAAACCAGCTAATTCATATTAGTGCAAGTCAATAGAATCAAAACCCAGAGAATACTTGGATAAAACTTGCTTATAGTTAGCATGGCTTATCGTTAGACAGCCAAGGCTATTCCACTGCAGCACCACACACTTCAGTCATGCGAATGTTTAGATATTCATGAGGAAAAAGAATCACAAGACATAGACTTTAGATTTTGTCCTTAGTCTTAGTTGTATGTCTGAGTATTGATCACCACCTGGCTACACGGCAACAGACAATTGGTGATAATTTTCAGATATTTTAAACAACAACAAAAAAAGGAAGCTGCCTGCATCTACATTCATAATTCATCAGTCCTACAAACAACTCTTTTATTACTAACTGCCGATAATATTTGTTTAGCTGGTTACTCATTTTTATAGAAAAAGATGCTTTGGAGTTTCCCATGCAGGTCAGCAGGTGGAGGGAGGTCATCCTCCCCCTCTACTCTGCCTTGGTGAGGCCCCACCTGGAGTGCTGTGTCCAGTTCTGGGCTCCCCGGCTCAAGAAGGACAGGGAACTGCTGGAGAGGGTGCAGCAAAGGGCTACAAAGATGATTAGGGGACTGGAACACCTCTCCTATGAAGAAAGGCTGAAGGATTTGGGTCTCTTCAGTCTGGAAAAAAGATGGCTGAAGGGGGACCTTGTCAATGCTTGCAAATACTTAAAGGGTGGGTGTCAGGAGGATGGGGCCAGGCTCTTTTCGGTGGTGCCCAGTGACAGGACAAGAGGTAATGGGCACAAACTTGAGCAGAGGAAGTTCCACCTAAACATGAGGAGGAACTTCTTTCCCTTGAGGGTGGCAGAGCCCTGGCACAGGCTGCCCAGGGAGGTGGTGGAGTCTCCGTCTCTGGAGACATCCCAAACCCGCCTGGATGGGTTCCTGTGCAACCTGCTCTAAGGTGGCCCTGCTCTGGCAGGGGGTTGGACTAGATGATCTCCAGAGGGCCCTGCCAACCCTACGATTCTATGATTCTGTGCCATGACGTTTTTTTCTGAGGTGCCCAAAGCAACAGCCCGCTGCCTGCCATCAGCCATAAGGAAAGTGAAGATATTTACCAGCTCTTGGAAGACAAGACTTTTGGTTTTTAAGTAAAGGAAAGATCCAGAAGACCTGAAGGGGAAAATGTCTCTAGATGACTCTAGGTGATGTGTCTAGAAGACTGAAAAAGGTAGGGGCAGAGAAATGTCTTGGTTTGATTCTCACATGGGAGTTTCATAAAGGATTAAAAATTCTTGACATTAAAAATTATTCATTGCTCAGTGACAAGAAAAACATGGACTAGGAAACATGCTCAGTTCTTGGTTTAACTTCCCTCATCTATGAACAAAACTGAGAGTCTTCAATAAGGCAAATTATCAATGTGAATATGTTAATGGGGTAGCATATTAAAACCACGTCTGCTCTGTGATCTGCTGGTTGAGGACAACAAGCTTGGAATGAAGCTGAATTTTTGCATGAAATATTAAATGTATAAGTTATCATTTCATACGGCTTAAATTTGTTTGGGATTGAAATAAATCTTTGAATTTAAATAAATCACATAACATTAGCTGAACAGAAATAGTTGAATGAAATTTTATGGATCGGTTTAGTGTATCTTCTTCTCCCATATTTTTAGCCAAAATTTTAATTAAAGTGATTATAGCATTTTTATATGGCATTAGTCAAAATCAGCTGAAGTCAATGTCAAAGTACCTGACTGAGTTCAGAAGAGCCAGGTTAGATCTAGAGCTCTGGATCAGGACATGATAATTAAAAGAAAATCACCATCAGAATGATTTAATCATAGATACGTCTTGACACAGGATATTGCCCTTGAAGCGTGAACTTAATTATTGAATCTGCTGCTGGGAATCCTCAAATACTCTTGAAGCTGAAAATACTTCAGACCCCTGAGATGCCCCCACTTCTGAGATGGACCCGCTCCAACAATGGGATCATTGGGTTCATCAGCACAGGAATATATAAGCAGAAGATATAATCTATGTGTTGCACTTACACTGCTAATGTGTTTGCTAATGATACAGAATGATAAGATTCACAAGTGGGCTGGCTCTTAATCTAGGATGTCGTGCAAAGTACTACGAGCACAGAAAGAAAGAAAGAACACCGCAGCATGCATAAAACTATAATTTCCCTCGGTTTTCCATCCTCTCCCTAAATCCATGTGAGGTTTTGAAAACAAAAACTATGAAAAAGCCCTTCTTTCGCTAGCTCTCTGTTCACGTGGAAGGTATGGCAATCTTTGAATTCCAGAGAACAGACAGATAAATAAATAAATAGATAGGTACAGATAACTAAAGAAGGATGATGACAAAACTCCCCATAATGTTCTTAAACTCTTGTTAATCAATCTATGACTGAAACAGAATTTGAAAAAAAAAAAAAGCCCAATCAAACCCTGCTGCATCTAGATCTTGCATGCCAAGTTACATCTCCAAGATCATTTTTATAGCTGTAACAATCCTATGAAAGTGGGGTAAAATTGCTGCTGGCATTCCTCAAACTGTTGTGGCACTATCAGGAACCTCTATATTATGAGAAGATATTTGAACCCATCATCTCCAATTTCCAGATAATGTACTGACTTAATCACCGCTCTCCACAACACAAAGCAGGCAATCTTTCTCTCTTTTGTTCATTTTTTACATCTTAGAACAGTTGCGTTTCAGTCCTCTATACACCATCTACTCCCACATCTGTCTCACACTACATAGCTGTTCTTTACAATTCCTGCCATGCTTATTTTTGTTGCTACATTGAAATCTTGTGCATAATTATGTGAGGTTGCTATGGAGATTATGTGTGATTTGTCATGAGGAAAATCTATTGTGTTTGAGATAATTCCGCACGCTAATGACCACCAAATCTTGCTTCTCCCCCGCCCTGGGGATTAGGAGAGACTACCTGCCCAGATGTTCACAGCTACAAACCAAACAGATTTTATAAACAGAAAAGTTTGTGTTCTGCACAGAGGACAAGAAATTTCCCTTTTTTAGGCAAATGGATATGAACTGGTACAAACAAGGTGATGGCTTCACAAAATGTTGATGTCCATGTTTTTGAAGAATGCATGACAGGAAGTTTTAAAGTGCCTATAAAGTTAATTTTTTCCTTCAGTGAAAATGTCTTTAGTCAATGATTTCCCATGAAAAAGACATGGTGCAGTATAAATTTAAACTAGATACAACTGAGTGGACAGAACTTGGACAATGACGTAGACACCACTTTTTGAAACGTTAACTTCTCCATTCCAAGCTCTGTGTGCTTTTCAGAGCTGGGAAAGCTTACAGTGTGATTGATCACCCCACATCAGCCACAAGCAATTCTGACCCTCCAGCCTGGGCTGAACAATAGCTGGAGGCTCACACACAGCTTTCAACCAAGGTCACGGGTTAGTCCTTCCTCACCCTGGCCAGCAACTTCCCTCCTTCCTCAGGCTGGGACCATCTCCGAAAGCACACGTATTTGCATAGCGAGTGGGCGGGAAGACACAGAAACACATCAAACCTTTCCACCACGTAAGATCCACCTAAAGAAATCACAGGGTTTAGGTACGGAAATGCCTCCCATTTCAGGCAGAGTTAGAGCACAAAGACAGCAAGTTGCTGCGAGTGAGGAAACGTCCTCATAGAAACAGAGCTTCCATAAGGAAAGTGCAATTCAAGGAGCTGTTTAAAAAAACCCCAGCCTGTTCCTGGGACAATTCTGAAGTAAAATCTAAAGCCTTGGACAGTCACAGACTCGGCGGTTCAGGTCACCATCATGTGGTTGCCTTTAAGTCTGCAGGTGTGATAGCCATTACTGCCCTGGTAACGTGGGATGGAAGGGAAAGAGCAAAAAGGATAGATGCAGAAAAATAATGAGATCTTTAAAAACTTCAAAACATTCATCATCTTCTGCTGTTCTTTCATTCCTCATAAGTGACCTCTTATCACTTTTACTGCCTTCCTACAGATCACCTTGTAGTTTTTACTTTTATGCAATCAGTGATGAATGTTTGCTGGCCTAAGCATTTCTCAAATCACCAGTAACAGGAAAAAAAACCATTAAGATGCAGCTTGTAACAGAAGGACAAACACACCCTGAGGTGTATGTATCTTTATGCAGAGCAACTGCTGTCTTCCCCACATCATCTGATATTAACCTGCTGCTCAGGACTGCTGACGACGAGCACAGGAATACATCTGAAATGGAAAGACTCCTTAATTAAAACCTGACTTTTGATAAAAAAATGTAACTACTACCGCCAAGTCTTTGAAAAAAACAAAAAAAAATCCATATGACACTCTCTCACTCAGTGATTTAGACTTCAGAAGCAACAGGACTTTGAATGATTCTTTTGTATCTTCCATCCCCTTCCCTGCCCGCTTAGGGCACAGCCTGGCTGAGGTTTGCAATACTTTGATTGCTGCCCTACCACGCTCTGAAGGGGTAATCCGCCTCCAAAGCTGCGGAAATTGATTGGCCTGACTTTGGCGACATTAAAAAAAAAAAGAAATTGGAGTTTGCTCTGGTGCTCCATAATGTTGCCAAAACCCTCCAAGGAATTTCCAACCTCATTATGCACAGATGGGAATACATTATTCTATATATTTCTAATGTTACAATAGTGTTGAATAATAGAGTTTTTTAGTATTTGAAAAGCTCTTCTACAGCGTCTTTTGAAGGGAGTTGATAAAATACAATCAGATAAAGCCAATTATTGGCTTTAACAAAGCTGTTATATTACTCTATGCATTTTTAAGCACATTTTTTTGTGGTTAGAATTAACACAGAGGTCTGAAAGAATTATTTTAAAATAAGAATAAATGAGAGAAAAGGGAGGAATGGTGGTTAAACACTCAACTGCATGCCTTCCTTACACAGCTCAGGCTTGCAGGTTTTGAAAAGCTGCATACAAGAAAATCGTGCGATTCATTGCATCCCGGATATACGCCAAAGACGTTCTCCAAAAGAAAGGGTGAGTAGAGGTGATCTGTGAAGGGCTTTTAATCCGTGTGATAAATTGCCAAATGCCATTACATTTAATGAGTGCCATCAATGCAGCGCTGGAATAGCAGAAATAAATAAATAAACAAATGTATAAAGCCCTATCAAAAAAACTAGTATAAACAATTATATGAATTAATAATAAGAATCCCATTAATGCCTGCATAATTTAGAGAAGTTAATGAAGCAATTTTTTAAGTTTTAGTAATGTATATTTGTTGCTTTGAAGTCTAATTTTCTAAAGAGGTCCTTTTCCCTATTTATTCCCCCACCCACCCCCCATTAAAGGAATGAGCTCGTCTGGAATAAAGCATGAAATTTAATGGAAAATTGTATTTTCTGCAGGATCTAAGAACTGTATTGTGAATCTCTCTTTCCCGTAGAATACCCAGTGGCTTCAATAAACAAACCTATGAGAAGCACAGAGCCATCACATCTGTAACAATTGAGAAAAATGTCCATTCGACTCTTGGAAGCCCAGTAGAAGAATCTATTGTTTCCAGTATTCAGATCCTATTACTGTCATTTTATTGAAATAAAAAAACCCCGAGGAAAAGCTTCATATTTGCCCAAATGTTAAAGAAATATTCAAAGGGGAACTATCATGTATATACATATTTTCAGGAGAAGATTTTTACACCTTAGCACCTTCACATAGGAAACCAGACCCATAATGACCTGCAATGCAGAAATTAGGTTATGAGTTAAAATTCTCCTACACTTTTTTGTAAGCAGCAGATACTAACTGTGCATTTCCAAGAAATAATTCCTGGTCACTTGATGATTAAAAAAAATTAAAACAGTATGCTTTGAGCAGAAAATCAGAGTCATGAATTAGAGGCATCTGTACATCATTAGAAATAATGAAATACAACTCTTGGGTAGTTCTACAGTAGAGAAATGAGAAAAATGTTGTTTGGCATCAACATCTCTGCTGAAAAGAGTGATTGTAATTTTCAGGTACTGGCTGCGGCAAATCCACTTTTGCCCCAGCTCCAGAAATTACTTCTGTAGTCAGCAATTGTGAATTACTGGGAGTTAACGTACGGATCAGTGGCTGGGATGAAACCTTGATCCCTGCGTAGACCAGTGCCTAAAGCTCACATTGGTTGAGCAAGGTCACTATGATGTACCCTGCCCTCGCCTCCCACAAACAGGGTTTATTTGCCTGATTATAAGTCTCCCCATAAAATTAATTTAGTGAGGTAGCTTCCAGATCACAGAATCACAGAATCACAGGGTTGGAAGGGACCTCGAAAGATCATCTAGTCCAACCCCCCTGCCAGAGCAGGGTCACCTAGAGCACATCACACAGGAACGCGTCCAGGCGGGTTTTGAATGTCTCCAGTGAAGGAGACTCCACAACCTCTCTGGGCAGCCTGTTCCAGTGCTCTGTCACTCTCACAGTAAAAAAATTCCTCCTGATATCCCTCTTGAATCTCCTATGCTCCAATTTACATCCATTACTCCTTGTCCTATCACTGGTCATCACTGAAAACAACTTCTCTCCATCTTCCTGACACTCCCCCTTTAGGTATTTGAAGACATTGATGAGGTCACCCCTCAGTCTCCTTTTCTCCAGACTAAAGAGACCCAGCTCCCTCAGCCTTTCCTCATAAGGGAGATGTTCCACTCCCTTAATTATTACAGTGTACATTATTACACTCCCTTAATTAGATTACAGTGAAAGGGACAGTCTCGCCCTCTGCTTTACCAAGCTAAGCTGAGATCCAGACTCCTAAATTTGTTCCACATCTAGTGAGGACAGAAATACCTCCAGGGTAAACCAGAAACCTGCAGGTAGGCAATGTGCAGTTAGGCAGTGTGAAGACCTTGCAGGACACCATTTGCTCTGGGGCTCTGTGAAGTGTTTACCCACTCTCTATAAATAGTTCTCTAAAACTGGATGTTTACAGCTGACACCCAGGCTGTCAGAAAGTAGAGGTTTGACTTCAGCTCCGGTAGCAAGTGGGCTTTTTATTAAGGGTCTGTGCTGAGGCAGTGTTGAGTTAGGTCTGGGAAATGCTCCTGCACATCACCTTTAATCAGCCTGGTATTTACAGTACATTTATAACCTCGGGTTTTCACCTCATCTCTGAATAGGGACTTCAGGTTTTTTGGGTCATACTCTTGGCTTGTCTCAACATTTGCAAGAGGTCACTTTAGTTTTGCCCAATTAATTTGGGGCACTTTTACCTGAGGAAATTCTTGCATATGGCACAAGATTCTTTTATTTACATTTTCTTAAGCAAAAATGTATTGGGGGG
>VXBO01001775.1:569877-601940 GCA_013400135.1 Rhinoptilus africanus | reverse complement strand
GGGGGGGGGATTGAATTTGAACTGCCAAAGATTTACAATAGCTCCACTGGGAAGAGTGCCAGAGACAAATGAAGAGGGCAACATGTTATCCTGTAAGGCAAGGGGCTTCATGATATGACTCTGCAGAAATAAAATGACATTTAAAAGCTCCTGGTGATGTCTGTTTTAAGTTACAGTGCAACCGACAGTGAATGTTACCAGCTGACATCTATCATAGACCTACGCTTTAACAAGGAAAGAATCCACAGATATGTGTTCTCCTAAAAGCAGAGCGCGGTGATATTGTTTGCTGCTCTTTTCTCCTCCTCGAGTGCTATCCTCAGTTATGCTTTGAAATTCTTATCATCCATTCAGTAAGCATATCAGATCCCTTCTGTTTTGCTGTGCAGCAAGTGGTAATTATTTATCTGTTATGAGAATTTATTTAAGAAAATAGAAGATATGAAAAATTGCTGATCATAACCCATCTATGGCGAGGGCTCTACACTTACATCTATGTTTATGTTTCAAGCTAAACTAATAAAAATAAGTAAATAAAAGTAAGGTAGAAATTGGTTTATGTGCTCAATACATTGAACGCAAGAAAGCTCAAGCTCATCTAAAAAGCCATGCATCATACAGGACAAGAGGGAATGGGCACAAACTTGAGTATAGGAAGTTCCACCTGAACATGAGGAGGAATTTCTTTACCTCGAGGGTGGCAGAGCCCTGGCACAGGCTGCCCAGGGAGGTGGGGGAGTCTCCGTCTCTGGAGACATCCCAAACCCGCCTGGACGCGTTCCTGTGCCCCCTGCTCTAAGGTGGCCCTGCTCTGGCAGAGGGGCTGGACTAGATGATCTCCAGAGGGCCCTTCCAACCCTATGGTTCTGTGATTCTATGATATGAGCAACCTGACACAGTTGAAGATGTCCCTGATCATTGCAGGGGGGGCTGGACTCCTTGACCTTTAAAGGTCCCTTCCAAGCCAAACTATTCTGTGATTCTCTCATTTGATGTTCAGTCCAATCATATGAGAGAGTAAACATTTTAGGTTTACGTGATTTACATCAAAGATAGTAAATACTACAGAGAAATATCTGAGAAATATTTCAATGAAACTTGTTTTTAAATGAGGTATTGCAGCTTTCTGCCCTGCAAGGCCAATGGAGAGAAAGCCTGACCATGAAAGCTGGTGTAAGAGAGCAGCGAGCAGCAAGCACCGTAAGAGGCTGACTCTGCAGCTGGATACTTGTGAAGCCTTTGTATTTCTGGCTGGAGCGAGAAAATTTACATCTATCTCTCTGCCAATGTCCAGCATTTCCAATTAGCGATGTTTGCAGAGGTGTTCAGCCAGAAGCAGAGAGTTTACACTGCACTTTCAGCTCTACACGTATCTCAGTCCGAGGAGATACAGCACTCTAGGATTGTTTCAGGCCTCTAAAAAACTACTCCTGTTCACATCTATTCAACCCCAGTTCCCCCAAAACTGAACATACCTTTCCAAAGAGTCACAACACTCTACCTTGTTCAACTGCAAACCAGATACTAGAGCTCTACATGTCCTCTAAGGTATGAAATTTAATTCTAAAGGATTCAGACTCATCCCAGCTCCTTCATTTCAGCAATATTTTTCTCACTCAGTTGCTTGCAAAATCCTAAGCTCATTACGCACTGTCCAACACTCATCAGAAGATTATCATGTATTAATTTTCAAACCTAATATTGCATTTCTTCCTTGTGATAAAGTTTCTCAGAACAGAGAGCCAGAAATTACTTTAGAGTGGCAATTTGTAAAGAAGATTAGTCTGGCAAAGTGGATCTGAAGAGTTTGTTTCTAATTATTTCCATAAATGAGCTTTACAGGAAATTTGAATAAGAAGTTCCAATAATCAAGCAATTTATGCCAAAATAAGCTCTAGTATTCTCCACCTTCAGATACTGCATTTATTCCAGTAAGATCTTTAGACATGTGTGAATAACGCTGTAGTCCTAAAGTAACAATGAACATTTATTTTATTATCCAATTTATAAAGTACACACATTGTGTGCTTGTGTTTGGATTCTGTGTAATTGTGCCTTATACCAAGAGGAGTTTTATCACATTAGGTGGACTGTGTTACGCATCTGTGATCAATTCTAAGCATTATTTCACAGCTCAGTGCCTTGAGCAAAATAAGGAGAAGCTAAAGGCTTTGGCTATCATTTTGCATATGCATTAAAGTTGACCTGGAAAAGATTGCAGCCTTTAATAACATCTTGCAACTTTTAGGTTCCTCATGACAGAACAAACAATCATTCTGGGATGCATCACCTTCCCTCAGTATCAGCCTTCCAAGCCTCAGAAATACAAGATCAAAGTGACAGAAAGAAAACTTTGTGCATGTCACGCAGGCCCAGCCAGGACCTTGAACAACACACGTACCCTCCTTTCAAAATGTACAGGCACTCACTTCCTCCATTTGGGTTGGAATATGCAAAACTCTAACACAGCAAACAAAAAAATGAACATTTGACCACCAGCGAACCCATCACACACTTCATATATGGGCTCCAACATTTCTTTATGAGAGCATCCTTTTGCGTTCCTGCCTTACATGGCTATACCTATATACAATGGAGAAAGATCTCTGTGAACAGCCACCCTGCCAGTCTTTGACTGGCCCTTATCCCAAAGCAGAAGAACTGTAAGACTGACATTTCTGAAGCAAGGTTCCTGTTGAAGTGCCGGCTGCAATGCGGCGCTGAGCACCTGGTGATAGGCAGTGTTGTTATTCTGGAGGTGACAGCCCTGCTGATTCCTGCCGGCTGCTTCCCAGATGGGAGGATCTGAGGGGACTGATCTCATTGAGGATAACACGTTAAACTAAATATGAAATTTGTTGCCAATCAGGACCACAGCAATACTCTTAGTTCAGTGTCACTAAGAGAGAAAGTATTTCCACACTTCAGTCTTTTGGGTTCATTAATAAAAATTGCTGATTACATCTATTATTCATTTGCACTCTTAATATTTTTGGGTTTGGTGATTCAGCCCGGATAGCATCAAACAAAGCAAGCACGAAAAAACAACAAAAAGAAAAAACTGCTGGGACTCATTAGCGAAGTATCCCCTATTCGCGTTCCATACATGCACATATGCCCACTGACGGGTAAGAACTGAAAATCATGGAAAAAACATCTAACTGCAGCTCTTTCTGGCCTATTTCATACATCTTCCCTAAGCTGCAATCCCTCCACCAGCTTATCCAAGAAACTCAGGGCATCTAAAAGGAGAAATAATAAACCATTCTTCTCGACAGGAGAAATAGCCTAATTTACTGTGTGTCCATTTGTGTACCCAGCTGAGCCAGTTGAGTAGGTTATATGTGGGATGAAATTACTGATGTAAATCTAAAACTGGAGAAGCAAATTTGACCTTTAATTCTGGGAAGAGTTGATATTATCCATATTTTACATGGCTTCTGGAAAAAACTGTATTTCCTACAGTCTCAAACTTCATACAGTAAAGAAGTAGCTTCTCTGCTCTTTGGGATGCAGCTGTTTGGAAGACGTTAGTCATGAAAGGAGAAGTGATGTCAAAGGCAGCAGGGGCCAGTCAAAGATGGCTTTTAAAAATGCGGGGTCAAGAGCTTGGACCTGATCTGTCTACTCAGCAGAGCATCAGCATAGGGAACGGAGAACCAGGGTGATGTCCATAATGACATACATTGCTACATGGACTGGCACTCCACTTGGGTGTTTTTCAGGCTGTTTGGTTTCATTCCTATATATAATGCTCCGTAATAATCAAAATTATGAACAATGAATGTGTTCATCGGGTTGGCCAGGTGTATGTCCAACAGCTTGGGTTGCAACATTTTGACTGGTTGCAGATGAAGCTTAAAAAATAGCTGCCAGAGAGCACTTCCCACAAGTGCACAAAGCAGCTCCACTCAGGAGAGGGCAATTAAAAGAAGAGGCCGTCATGCTGTTGTAGAAAGCATCAATTGTGCTTTCATCAGTCCTCCGGCAGAGTCCCTTCATTCCTGCCAAGGCTCCCTCTGTGCCTCTCTGTCTGCTTGGATTGCTGCGCAGGAATGTCACTCAGCTAACAAACAATGAATTTAAGAACTAACGAGGAGGGCTTTGTTGAATGCTCCTTTTGATATAAGTTCAACCACGGTCGAATTTGCTCACAAACAAAGCTGAAGGGCTAGCAAAAACACTGGGGAGAAGAAGAAAATTGTAGTGACCTATAATATCAGGACACATGGAAGCTTGCAATTATTTCGTGCTTTGGAGTGAATTAGCACAGAGAAAATTACTGTAAAAGGGTACCTAGGAAATTTTGATACACTACACAGAAGTCTGGTGCTATGGTTCAGATATTTCGCAAAAGTGTGACATAACTGTGTTGTCATTGCCAGGAAGTGCTTTGTGGGACTTGGGGACAAAAAAGAAGCACAAAAACTTATGGAAAAAGTTCAGCTTCTGCTGTTTGTAGATTGAGATGTTACTTTATTTTAATGCTATATGGCAACCACCACCACAACTGGTAGGTGCAATACGTAACCCAAGCATCATTTAAAAAACTGAAAGGAGCTGACATACAGAACTTTGCCTGGGGCTTCCTGATGATAAGCAAGAACTCTGTAAGAAGTTGAGGAACTGAGATTCTTCAGTTGAGAGAAAAGTTTTGGGTTTTTTTTATCATGGAGTTCTCTTGTAATAAATTCAACCTTGCACGGCTGAAAGGGTACTAAATCTTGGTTTTCAGCAGGAATTCAAGAACCAGTTACTGACCGCTTGTTTTATTTATTTAACCTTCATAGGAAGACATGTAGGGCTGAAGCCATCACAGCTGTGCCTACAAAGGTACATCATTCATGAGCTTTCTGTATCTGACTCTAGTACAAAGTGCACAGAGTATCAGGGATGTTAGATAGTGAGAAAAGGACTGAGCTGATTTTAAAATTATTTTCTCCTTTTCATCACGGAGACAGAGTAATCATTTTCTTTCCGTTTTGCATAATGAAAATAAGTTTTCATAAGAGTTTTTAACAGCTAATCCACATTTTATTACTCTCTTCACTAACTCCGAGGAAATATGTAGCTTATTTTAGTGAAAATTCACTGTAGATTATGGCAGCTTGAAAGTTATGTGATGAAACCCAAAACCAGACTCAGTGCTGGAGATTTTCCACTTCATTTCAAATGAAAGGTGTGCCAAGCTCACAAATATTCCTACGGAAGCAGCCAAGCAAGTACAGGATAATACAGCATCTAAGTTTTGGTTGTCACAAATAACTAAAACCCCAAGCCAAGCAAACTTCTGTTCATGTGAAAATCCAAAGAGCAGTTGTAAAAAAGCTCACAAAACCTCTGTTCCACTTCTGATTTGTCCACCTGCTTTCCCAGAGCACCTTTCGGGGTACAAAGAACAGCCGCAGTAACGTGCCTCCTCTATCCACCACTGCAGTGAGTTGGACAAAACGTGTACGCAGCATTTTAAAAAGCATTAAATGGATGTTCAGTGTAACTGCATATTTGATCACATTCATTCAGATTAAATAAGAAATACATAAAGTAAAGCTACCGTGTTCGTCTGGAGATCACGTCTTCTGTGCAGACCGCAACACACTGCAGGAGATATTCGTTATAGCTTTTGCCTAAGACTGGCCCCACTATGACCGTTCCACTGCAGAGCAGCATAGTCTAATTTATTTACTCTAGAAACTAATCTACTGAGTCTGACCCAGTAATACAGATTACAGACATTTACATATGTTTGAAATACTGCTTAAAAAGGCAAAGAGATAACTTAGTGAGTCTCTCTATAGCATGTAATCAGAGTATGCCCTGTTACTGATACCCTGCAGATACTCTACCGATACTCATAATCTATAGTATGGAGAGAATCCATTCATCATATAGCACATTATTCTTTATAAAAACCACTCTAATTCTGTAACCTTTCATTATCTAGGTTAGAACAGATCAGTGAACCAATAAAAACGACTGAGGAATCCAGATGTGCCGCTCTTTACGAGACCAAAGCCTCCCTGCTCTGCACCCTCAGATATAAAGTTAAGCCCCTTCTTGAATGAAGACAAGCTCAATAGATGTAGGGAAGCTACCGTCCATGTGTTAGGGCCTTTGGTAGTACTTAAAGGTGCAGACTTTTAAAGTTGGATTGATACATCCCTAGCTATAATTAAAAGAAATGTTATAATGAATTAATATAGTAATCACGTAAAGGCAAATTCCAAAACAGTACAAGAGTTCCTTCATCATTACCTAACTATTTTAACAAATGAAGATTTTTATATTTAATCTGAATCCTGTGGTATGTATTATTCATTATTATGGTCACATACTACATGGTATTTTATTCCTTTCCTGTGTGACTGAAGCACTGTCAGTGTCAGTGATGGACTGAGGATCTCTGGCCATTCGACCAAAGCAACACATGTTACTGGTGAGACGATTTAAATACGTGACAGTTGGTACCTGGGTGTCCAAACCCTCCAGTCTAACCAATCTGAAGCCGCAAGCTGTGCTGAAGTAAAGGGCAGAATCCCAGGTGGGAGACTCAGGCTCAGGAGCCAGAGAGGACACTTCCTCATTCGGTAACTTCTCAGTTACCGCTTGACTTACTTTTGTTCTTTATGCAGAAAAACTGCAATTTATTTCAGGCTAAAAAAAAATCCAAGTGCTGCAAAGGACTTGAGAAGTGTAATACAAGTGATGAAGACAAATATGATAAGCACTAATTGTTTTTCTGTGTGGCATTTCTTTTATTTGTGATAAGATGCTCACACTACCACAATGTTGTTAGCTGAGACTTAGGAGGTGGCCACATTGCATCGCATTTTGTATTTGCAAAGAAAGCACACAGCTAAGGTAAAACTGCCGCCTAACCTGCAAGAGGCTGATGGCTGCCAAAGGGAGGAACAGCACACCGAAAACAGGAAGTGTTTTTAAGTTGTTGTTTTAGTCTGGTATCCTTTGTGAGCTTGATACCACTTAGAGTTTCTTTTCACAGGCTTTTAAAATGTAAGGGTTCTCTTGGTAAAAAAACAAAACAACAAACCCCCATCCCCACGCCATTTCTCTAAAGCACGCAGGGATGCAGAATTCCAGGACTGCTCCATACACAGAGCTTCCCACGGGGATGGGCAGGGAAGAAGGGTCGGACTCAGGGGTCCCATCCCACCCTCACCATCTCCCCACGGGAACTTGTGTCCACTGACACGCTGCACTCATCTGCGCCCACTCCATCTCTTTCTTCTTTCAATGCTCTTTATAAATACTGTCATTTCCTGGTAACTCGATGTGCTATTTTTGCTTTCTTTACTATTTTGTTTACATTTAAACTTCCTCTTCTTTATAATTCCCTGGACATATTTACATTCACATGGAAGAGTAACCCCCCTGGGTGCAGAGCGGCACACTGGGAAGCTCTGGAGGGCTTCCTGACCGGGGGGAGCTGCTCATTGCTGTTCTATTTTAAACCCGATGTTTGTTAGCTATCTCCAAGATAACATCAGATGCTGACTTACATGGATCAAGGAGAAAAACCCAGTCCTCCTTCATTAAAAGTGTTTTCCCTGTTCTGCCTGAAGCCAATATAGAGTAGACATAAATTTCAGAGCTAATGAATGGTATCTCAAGGAGCCGAGCTTTAGCGGGGAGCATTACTAGAGTCCTGTCATGAAAGTCATTTCTGTCCTTACTGAATCCTGGATAAACAGAGGTTTTAAATGCTGGAACATTGTCAAGGGTTTTATAAAGCTGCCACCATTTATTTACTTGTGCAGCAAAGTTTGAAGGAGTCTAAAACAGTTTTGAGTCTAAAACATTTACATGCTTGTAAATTACTCTGCGGACTGGGGGACCAGAAGATGTGTGACTGTTTTGTGTAATTAAGAGGGAATCAAGGAAACTATTAATAACATATGAGACCTGTGTTATTAATACCCCCTATTACTTCTGGTGTTAAACAGGCAGTATCTTCAGCTCCACAGATCCGCTTGTGGCCTTAGCTCTGCTCACCAGAGGTACCTCTGAGCAGATCACACGGCTTCGTGCCCAGCACAGAAAGAATAACCCATGCATCTGTCTGCCAGAATGAATTCTGATTTTTAAACAGGGTTTGTCACATTTAATTCCAAGTTGGGAGCACAAAAGTAACTGAAAACTGATAATCGGAGTGTAAAGAAAGCACAGATTAATGTCAGGCGAGAACAGAAAAACCCTAGTGATGCTTGCCAGATTTTCTATTCCTGGTCTGTCTTTGTACAGTAAATAACCAACTATGCAAGATGTATAAAACACAGAGCTTTGGCAAATAAAAGACTTTCCACTTATAATTTTCCCACTCTCCCTTCTCCTTGTAGTTATATATCCTATAAAAGGAAGATTTATTGAGGCATGTTCCAATAAATGCTGTGCGTTAGCTATAGCTACATATATCCTTGATGTGTCAATCCTTGAAGTTCTGTACTTTGCACAAATTTTTATTATAGGAGCCCAACTCCATAGTTCTTACACTAATTGTTCCCTCATTTCAATCCATGAAGCATTTGCCAGGGTTAAAATTTACAGGTAAAACCACAGACTCGCAATCTCTCTGGGAGCTTCAGTCAGACAATAGGCAGAAAGTCTGGTCTGCAACATGGTCCTCTTGGCAGGAACCTAGCTAGAGGATGCTCTGCTATGGAGTCTTTGCTTTAGATAACCACTGAATTAAAAAAACAAACTAAAGGAAAACTAGAATGTACCTATCTCTTATGTACTGGCAGTGATTAGTAAATATTTTGCCAAACAGATGTTTGTTTGATTGTTATTGTAGAGGAAATAGCTTTCCAGAGACAGCTCTGGACTCTTGATTATGGTTGTTGGGATGGCATTTGTCTGCAGCCTCCAAACCCAGCTCCTGACAGGCAGTGAGCAGAGCAAGGCATCTCCATCCTCGGCACGCTGGCTACTGTGCAGCCCTGTTAGAGACACTGCCCCTCCTTATCCTGGGAAGGCTCCAAATGCACCAGAAAGGCGGCACCCCACACCTCATGCCGGGCTCCATAGCCATGGAGGGAAGATTTTGCAACAGCCCAGACTTTGATGGGCCCCAGTCTTGAGTATTCTCTTGGAGAAGGGAGCAGAGTTCACCCAAGAGAGTGTCCCCCCTCCCTGGCAATGCTCAGTGTGAGCTGATCCTTGTGGTCGCAGTCTCGGCTCACACAGCATCAGGAGCTGAACGAGGTATTTCCCCGCCTAACACCTGAGCCTTTCTTGAGCCTTTCTTGAGGGCTGGGGTTTAAACCCAGCTTCTCCCACTTAGGAACCAACAGAGCATCAGTACGTTGTCCCGGGCTGGTGACAGAAAGGTGACATGAAGTGCTGAGAGCCAGCTGAAAGGTTGGGCTCTCGCTCAGCCTTTGATTTGTCCCGGCCCAGCAGAAGCACTGGGGAGCACTGCACGGTGCAGCAACAAGCTTTTTGTCTAAACTTTTGTCACAGGCTGGTGAGTTCAAAGAACTTAGGGGAGAAAAAACCCAGCTACCTGATAGATTTTCTTTGGGATTATAAAATTCTAATTAAGATTTTCAATGAAGTTATTAAAAGTATGGGTTAAGCTGAAGTCCTTGTCACCAAACATGACAGAGTATTAAAACATTACACAGTGAAGCATAAACAACAATGTGCTTCATTTGTCCATTTACTTTACAGTCAGCTGAAAGAGTATTTAGGTCATTACATTTAAAATGCCATTGCATTAACTCATCTCTCAAACGACACGATATCCAGACGTTAGCAGATCTGCTAGGTTTCCTAATGCCTTCCCGGAAAGACAAAGAAGTTCTCATTACTATGACAAGATAGTTCATAGACAAGTTGTTCATAGATATTTTGATGGCTTCTAAATAAATGTTTTACGTCAAGCCACAGCTGAACTCTGTGCGACGTACAGGATTGACGTAAATTGATGGGAGTTAAGGAAGAGGTGGACCGACGCTGGGAGCGCAGCTGTCTGTGTTGTGACTGATACTGAGGACAGTGATGAGGGGCAAGAGGTTTGGCTGGTGTCAGAAATGCGATTTCAGGATGTCAGATTTGAAAAACAATCCCATAGGAAACACAGCCAAGATCTGGAATAAGAGAGGAAAGATTACAGAAGAGCACGAGAGATAAAAGATAATGAACACCAAGCATGGAAGTGCAAGGTGCCTGCACAAAGCCTCTCCAGCACAAGCCAAAAGTGCAGTGTCGGGAGCCGCACGCAGGAAGCCAAGGGTGTCTATGTACAGCTGTTAGCATTGACAACAATCTGAAATTTAGGCTGCAAGCAGGAAAAAAACATAAAAATAATAAAGTTCTTGAGAACACATTTTATAAACCAGAGACAAATCCAGGATTTAGATGTATGTCAGGATTGGAGCAGAGAATAATTCAGAAGAGATTTCCCTGTCTGCATTACACTTGTCTAGTTTTGCGTACTGCTGCGTCAAGCGTGCCAGCAAGAAAATATTTTAAACTGGGGGATTTCTTTGCCCGGATTGGGTCTCTCTAGCTGACCTGTTTCCTCAGGACTTCCAAGCTTTTGCAGAACAGACTCGTATCTCTCACTACTGCATATAAGTATACAAGTGAAAACCACTGCTACTGGTAAAAGGAATGAGAACATTAATAATATCAGTACCGACTTCCACAACCACGTGTACATATAGTATGTGAAGCAAAATTTCAATTTTGAGAACAAAGATGTAGCACACTTAAATGTAGTCAAAGCTGAGCATACATAGGGCATGAAGCACCATTGCCCTTGAGGTCCACGGACACCTGCTGTGTCATGCCGTCCAGTCTACCACCAGTTTGGCAAAGGCCTTACATTAATGTTTGCTAGCTATCAAAGCATCTCTAAAATCATGTCCCCAGCCATCACTCACAGTTAGAGGGAATATCTGCCTATTAGCGTTGCATTCACTGAGTGTCTTGTTTTGTCCTGTTTTTTCTTTAATTCCGCAGTCGGTGTTTTCTGTATGTGCCTTATCAGGCACTGGCGTTGACTAGTAAATATTTTGCCAAATAGATGTTTGTTTGATTAAAATTATGGGGGAACTAGATTGATTTCTGTGACTGTGTACTGTAAATAACTTCTCTGCTTTCGAATACCTATGAATTAAAAGCCGGAGATGTGCAGTAATAATTTAATAAGGCTAGAAAATGCCTGCAGTGTCTCACCTGACAATCAGCACGTTCAAATGCGATACGGAGAAAAACAAACCCTTTGAGCCAACTGGACCTTACTGCAGAATATCTGAAGGCTTTAGCTGGCCTGTCATTGCATGTGCAATCCAAGCTTTTCTTTTCCCATATGTCTGGCAGTCTGCAGATAAACCATATGGAATCACAGCAAACTGCAGTAACAGAGGGGCCATCACTATCTCGGATGATACGCTGAAGGGACAGAGAGGCTTCACCCGCTTCTGGTGACAACAGTTTTACCTGTAAGGTGCCACTTGATTGTTTCCCATAAAACAGGCAATAGTTCAGAAAGCCTTTCTTTACTCTCATATAGAACATAAAGAGAACTTATTACAAGCTAAGATTTATTTACAAATAAATAAATAAAATATTTCATCCTTTTTACCTTTAGAAGTAAATTTCTTTTACTATACACTGCTGACACACTGCATTTCTGTTCCTGCTTTTAAAAACATGTAGCTATTTTCAGAGTTTATTTTCCTATTAGGCTTTGAAGATATTCAACATACATAGTACTCCTTCAAAAATATCATTCTACATCATATTTTGGAACCTGAAAAGTGGATTACATAGGAGAAATGAACATAGTAGATTGAGAAGTTTGAGAAGGATTCAAGTCACATTTCAAAACTAAAATCCCCAAATTGGATTTTAAAGCCCCAATCTCAGGGAGGAGTTGCCATGCAATTTTATTTCTGTCCTAGGCAGGGCCAAGGATCAGAACACAATCCAAAGAAAATACAAGTTGCAAAGATTCTTTCCTCAAAACTCAGCCTGAGCTGAAACTATACCCTACGCAGAGGTTTTACTATTAGGGAGAACCACCCAGTACTGGGATCACAAGAAAGGGCAGCAACTGGGTCAGCCTCGTGCTACTGCCACAGAACCAGCGACATTCCTGTTTATTTACGGGAAGGTGGCTGGTTCTGCACGAGGATAACATACTGCATTAACGGACAAATCCGAGTTTCTTTCCAAGGCAAAATTCCTTTCAATGCTAAAGGGAACTTTACCAGAAACACAAAATGTAACTAAAGAAAACTGTTTTCTGTAGCATTTGCAGGGAGAGCCTGATGAAACCCCTTGTGTCTTACCCAAATGTGATTACATTATATTGCCTGCTTATGTTGAGTGGTTATTAATCACTTTTAAAGCCAATTTGTGAACTTGGCTTAGAAATCTGTTCTTACAACATCTTTGCTGTTCTCCTTGGCTTTGTTTAAATTGATAAAAAATACAATGAAAAACATTACCAAAACAGATGTTGTGTTCTTTTTCAAACTAGCACGAAAACTCAAACTACCTTGCTTCATATGGGAGACTTTACATGCAATTTATTTTCACCCATTTAATCACAAAGTAAAATTTTGTTCCTCTCAAGCTTCTGTTTCCATAGTTAAACAAAACCAGACACCAAAAGGAGCATCTTCTAATTTTTAAAATCCCCATTCTCCTGCCAAACATTTGGTTTAGCTCAATCACAGAGAATAGCTCCAGGGTTTCACTGCATAAATAGGAGCATGATATTAAGTGAGAACTGACTAAAAAATAATACTTTAAGTCTGATCATTCAAAGTTTTCCCCAAACTACAATACTTTGTTACAAGTTTCTGACGATGAAAAGCATTTCCAGATTTGTTCAAAATGTTTCATGTGCCTCCATAAGCAAACATTTTCTCTGACTGCAGTGAAACAAGCAGGAGAATCAAATCAACTTCATTATATTTATTTTATTTCATAACCTCTGGGCCAGATTCAATAAAAGCTCTATCTGATTTTAGTCTGTGTGACAGAACATTAAAAAGACATGGTATTTATTTAATTTAGCACTCACTACTTTTTGAGCAACGAATGATAACTTCCTGCTGACTCTTATTTACTATGACTCATTCATGGGAATTGTGCTTTAAATAGCTGAAGTCCATAGGATGTCAAAATCTGGAGTTTGGACTGGAATGCACACAGATCTTATTAATTAACGAGGCCTGGGAAAATAAATGCGATAGAGAAAATAGATTTGGGCTCTGGATTCAGCATGAGAACAGAGTCAGCATTCAGATTCAAAGCCAAATCGTGCTAACATTCAAGTGCGTGTGGCATGACGTCCCTAACAGTGGTTATTGTGATTCCTACCCTGTCAGAAATCTCCTGATATTTCCTTCATTTCTAGCCTACTCAGAGCAACTGTCTTGATTTCTTTGTCTCTTTATTCACCTGGTTTTAGACCAAGAGACTGATATCCCCGTCCTGCAAATTTGAACCATTCACCTAAGGTGATGAGGCTGTCTTTGGGAAGAATGTTACCAAGGAGAAGAGGTGCTATTGCAAGTTGTCTGCGCATCGCTAAGTGCTGGGCGTCTTTTGGAGCAAGACACAAAGCAAGGAGCTTCCCTCATGAGAAGTAGCTCTCTGCTACTTGAGCCCTTTTCTTCATAGAAGAGGTAAAGCTGAGCACACTCTCTCCACTTGCGGCGATGAAAAATGAGAAAACCTTGAATTTGGTGTCTTGCCCCTACTTTGTCTTAAACTACGTTTTGTCCACTTGCACATGCACCTCCTCCTTGTTAATGCTTATTGCAACATTTTGGGAGAACTGTTTGGAATGAATAGAGGGTATCTTACACTCACAATACGGCTGGGCTTTGTTTGCAAAAGAAATGATTCTTCCTTCAATAAAATCCAAAAGAAAATGTAACTGCTCATTGTACTGGCTGGCATTCATTGTCCTGCTAGGCATTCATGACTCTTCCCTGGAGAATGGGCTGATAATCTCTGGGGGTTTTAATCAGATTTCCAAAGTATTTGCACAGCTTTGATGTATGGGAACATATGTGGGAGCTCTGTGCAGCACTCCCAGCAGCCAGTGCTTTCTGTCCGCTTTTCCAGAAATCTACCTTTCTGCATTTTAGCTTGTGCTCTGGCAAAGCACATGCCTGAGAACATGCATTTCTGCTTCAACTTCTGTCTACAGATTTTCTTTCCTTGCTTCACCCATACCAAAAATTTGAGAGATATTTCTTTTCTTTGCTCCTCTGCATGAAGTTTTTGTTTAAAGGAAGTCACTATCCTTTTAAAAGCTTGAGGGCACGTGAAAACAGTCTCTCTATATTAAGAATCCCCGGTGGGAAATCCATCGTTGCATTCCTTTCTGCATCAGCACCAGGAAAGCAGGAACATGAGGTCACCACAGCAGCGCAGGGCAGATATAACCCCGTCAGACACTTGCCCCAGGAGGGTCAAATTCAACGCATGTGAATGCAACAAATGCTGTGACTGCAAAAGCTATGTGAAGATTCATCTAGTATCTCAGAGTATTTTCCTTAAATCACGCCTGCTCTTCCCTGCACCCATATGTATTGTTGCATCTTTCAAGTAGGTTGTTTGAACTGTATCACTAAACTGTTTGCAGAAAAGGTGCAATTCCATTATTTGCTATATATACTACTGTCAGTTCCTTATATTGGATGGGATTCCTAGCCCCATTTTTCCTTTCTGAAAAACTATATTTGGTTTGGAAGCCTTTCCATGTGCAGAATTCCCTCCTGGATTAACAAGGCTGATGTCACCACTGTGCAATTCTGGGTTAAGCCGCAGTAACTCCCCCGATCTCAATAAAGCTGCAACAGCAGAAAACTCCAGTAACACAACAGCGAGGCACACCCCGGCGGCTCTGCATGTGGAAGGGTTCTGGATGCGTCCAAAGAGTAATCAACAAATGCTTTTCATTTTTTACCAAATGCTGGCTGCACTACACCGCGAAACGTGGATTCAATATGCCAGTGTACACTCAGAAAACTTCGACAAAACAAAAAACCAAAGCTGATTTTGATGTTAGTGATCTATACACATGGGTGACCTGAAGCTATTTGAGGTACCAAGGTTTATCATGTTATAAGGCAGAAAAATTGATTAAATTTTCCTAATGAGATGAAGTCACAGCATACTAATCCTTAATCAAATAGTGTCACATATGGCTTCCTTCTCAGTTTGGTACCTTGGCTATAGCACCATGGGACGGGCTCCAAGTGTTTTATCAAGCAACGTGCTTATGATTTCTGCCTAAGAACAAAACAGGAATTCAGTGTTGCGCCCAGTGTTTGCAGAACAAGGCGATGTCGATTGCACCTTAGTTTGCATCTACATGTTAGACTTTCCTCATTCCGTAACCCACTTTTCCAGTAACAATTCATATTGAGGGACTACTAGCAAAAAAAAAGAGCGCAGGGAATTTCCCAGCTTTAGAAGCAACAAACATCAAATTTAATGTGCCCAGCATCATTCTATTTAAAGCACTGGTAAATGAGCCAACAAACTACTGTCCGTGAGCATTACATCACATGTTGCCACGTTTCTCTAAGGGTATATAAAGCTGTAATATGTTCGCTAATGGATTGCATGGTATGTCAGGCCATATGGCACGCTGGAATTGTACAGTACAATGCTCTGGTTATGGGGGTACATAACTACCAATATCTGACATCTCTATCATCACGTTTATGAAATGTCTCCCAAGGAGACTACACGTTAAAATAAACAGTGAATATTTTATTGCTTGCTCTCTTGTGTGCTTGTTACAATTTGGTTTATATATTATTTGTTTATAAAATCATTTGTGCTAATAACCCAAAATGCCAACATATTTTTTATTTTCTTCTACGTCCTGATTTCACTGCTGCTGTGGGAATAGAGAGGAGGTGATTGGCTCCCGTTATTTTGTTTCTAAAGTTCCAGCTGCTTACTAATTACCCTGTCGGAAAAGCAAACACGACTGTTTCCCATATCTACACTACATTTTCTTATTTCCAAATATGAAACTGCAGGAATCCAAGGCAGTTAATATGTCAGGTTCTATTTACATAGCTCTTCAGTTATCATGCGAAGCGGCATCTCTGCCCAACGTTTTGGATTATGAAAGGATTTTGTCGAAAGATAAAATGCTAGGGAATGAGTTAAAGTATGTAAATAAATGTAAACAAATACATAAACAAAAAGCAGAACACGTGGACTGTCTCTGTGCATTATGGTAAATGAAGCCATAATCTCCTAATACCCCCGACAATGAGGTCTCTCCATTAGCTAATAGCTGGTTTTACAGTCTTATAATAATTCTACCAACTAAATAAACATTTTTAAATGAACACACACACATGTGCATAATCATTCCGATTTACATGGCAGAAAATGTAAAACATTATATTTCACTGCCTATTTTTCATTCATTAAATTTTGAAGAGCGTAAGCCTGCATGCATCTGCGTGACCCCTGATAAAAACACCCCCTCGAAGTTAAAACAGCTTTGAGTTATCCACCCGGCTTCCTCCCAGGGCGCTGCACCTACAGGAGCTGCCTTCCTGGGAGAGCAGAGACCTACCTTTAACAACTGCAGAAATGATAAGCGATGGAGGTCATTACACTGGGCTGGATCGCTTGGGTTCCTGCAGCCATTCATTCTGGGTAGGAAAATCCTGGATGTGCTCAATCAGAAAAGCAAGAGCGTGCTTTTCTCTTCAGCCCGAGCGCTGCTGCTCTTCCACTTCTTGTCAATATTTAACTAGTTTGTCAAGTTGGATTATATCGCCTGTCCTAAATCCTACTCCTTTAATTCCAACTAAGTGGGTGTGCTTCCAACGCAGCCTCTTAGTCAAATATTGATAGCTTATCAAACTCATTTGTTTGATCTGAAAGGTTTCTTCCTGAGTGCATCATATATAGGTGACACAGTTGCCAAACCAATGCACCAGAGAAACCAACATGGTAAACAAGCAGCCGTGATTTCCCTGTTCCGTAGCAGCATGCACAGAAAATAAGGACTTCATTGGATTTTCAGCATTTCTTGACGATTATTTGCCACAGAATGAAGGTTATATAAAAGCACCGTTCACAGCAATCAATCAGAGACATTCCAACATATACATACTTTTCGACGGATTAGTATAAAATAACATGGTTTTTCAGACTTTTTTAAATGGAGGCTGAAGGAAGTGGTTCTGCAGGGCTGATCCCACCCTCGGACATGGCCTGCAGCCGCCCTCTCCCTGCAACTACCCCACCACGACCAGAGCTATTTCTGCTGACTGCAAACAAGCCATTTCGCTTTGACCTGCTGAAGATGCAACTGCACACTGCTGTGAACAGGCTCGTATGAATTCATTTTTTGTTCCACCGATGTACATTTATTTGCAGGCTAAGTGTGTCTCTAAGGCACAGGCAATTTGCCCATACCGTCCTCAATGGAACAAAATTTTGCTCTCCAAATTTAAAGGCACTAATACTATCAAGCAGCAAAAACAATGATGCAAAGCCCATATGCTGTTTCAAGCTACAGTAGTTAACATTAAAAAGTCAATTAGTACCAGCCCACTGCAATATTTTGTCTCAGGAGGCAGAATTTTAAAAGAAATGTTACAATGTCTCAGTTATTGGGGGGGGGGAGCATTATCATGACATGATTTTAGATCACATTGGTCAGCCTGGAGAAGAGAAGACTCTGGGGAGACCTTATAGCCCCTTCCAGTACCTAAAGGGGGGCTACAGGAGAGATGGGGAGGAGCTCTTTGTCAGGGAGTGGAGTGATAGGATGAGGGGTGATAGTTTTAAACTGAAAAAGAGTAAATTTCGATTATGCATTAGGAAGAAATTGTTTTTTCTGATAGTGGTGAGCCCCTGGCCCAGGCTGCCCGGAGAAGCTGTGGCTGCCCCATCCCTGGAGGGGTTCAAGGCCAGGCTGGATGGGGCTCTGAGCAGCCTGGGCTGGTGGGAGGTGTCCCTGCCCAGGGCAGGGGGGTGGAACTGGATCATCTTTAAGGTCCCTTCCAACCCAAACCATTCTATGATGATTCTATGAGGATGAAAAACTGGTAGAAGCTCACATCTGCCATTCAGATAGACAGCCACTAATCTTCAGGTTACAGTTATCAGCCAGTGAAATCGTACATGCAATACAAATGGTTATTCTAGATATAAAGGGATTCTTAACCTATATATAATCTCCTGAGCAACTTAATTACCCACCCCCTTCCCCAGTGCTTCTCTGAAACCCACTGCTTGCACTGAAATAGATGCTGAGCCTCAAACAGTCAAAGCGATTTTGTAGTTCTAAATCCAAACCATGCACAATCGCTCTCTGGAACTAGTGGAACAAATGCTGCTCTCTTGCAGCAAGATATTTTTGTCTTTGATAAATATTAACTGACGTGCAATAGTCATAGCCAAAGCAGCTGACCCATATTTCATAACCAGTGGAGCTCTGCGATGGGGAAGTTTTCTTTGACACCGTCATTAGGAGCACTCAGCTGCTGGGGGCTGTGAGCCGCGTCCCGGTGCAAAACTCCTTCTCAGATCCCCCAGTGCAAGATCACTGCTCGTGGCCTCGACAGAAGGAAATGCATTGGAGCTCACTTGACAGAAGATTTTAATGTGGTTCATTACATCTTTTTAACTGCTTAAAGGAAAGGAAAGGGGACATTGCAGTTATGTGTTATTAAATGTTATTTTTTACTGGGAAGCTCTGTAGACTCATCACTATCAGCACATACAGTCACGGGGAGGAAGCAGACACTGGGGGTGGGGGGGAGTTTTGTCACAAGGATATTGTGTGACAGAGCTCACCTAGCTGCTGGGATCACGAGATAACACACATCAATTTGTCACAAGGTCATCTTCAGTGTAATTGAATTCCTATTAAAAAAACCCCTATCATTGAATGAAATTTCATAAAATTATTTAATACCTGAAATCTGCAGATCTGAACAAGAAAGCTAGAAATCAAAAAGTCTTTAGAAAAGGCTACATTCTTGAGCCTTGAAGGTTTTTTATTACGGAGCTGAAATGTTTCTAATGTTTTCAGGATTGTGTTGAAGTTTGTGTGTTTTCAGCTTTTTTGCAAATAACTAATTAGATTCACAGTTTAGAAACAAAAAGAGGAGTGCAGAAAACCTGAAAAGTCAAATTCTGCCTAATATTTTCAGTAATATAAAATACCATCAACCTCAGAAGAAAATACAGCAAATCTGGTACAAGAAAACCTTTGTTTACTTAATGCAATTCTGACTCCTTATTTATTATTTATTTATTTAAGTATTGCATGAACTTCCCCAGCCAAGCTGTTCGGGTTGCCAACATGAATAGCTTTCCACATCTGCTGCCAACTGATGTCTCCCCTGATGGTATTCAGAGCTAAAGACCAAAAAATTCAGAATTAGCTCTTTAATAAATGGGTCTGTGGAGCAGTTCAGCCTAGTATGAAGCAGCTGTTTCCGCGGTCATACACCTTCTGGCAATTGTCTCCAAAACTTGCCTTTGCCACAGCATCCACGTCAAGGAGTTACCCTGTGAGTCCATTGCAAGGCCCTGTTTTTGCATTCTTAAAAAATATTTTAAGTGAAATGGGGGCTTTGAAGGCTATATTTGTGTAGCTCGACGTTCTGTGTTGTTTGGGGAATGAGGGTAAATTCTGACCTTTAGATCTCACTGAAGATTTTTTGTCCTTTCCTTGAAACCCCTTAAAGCATGTTAATGGTTTTGCACATGTATAGAGGCAACACTGCCACAAATGTAACTCACAGACTCGCTTATGCATCTTAAACAAATCATTTGGGGTCTTACCGTCTTACAGGGACTGCTGAGCTAATTCTGTCAAACTCCCATTGCTCCCAGTGGAAATTCATCCAAAATGAAATGAAAAAAACCTGGACCATGCTCTGTGTTTGGGAGAAAAATGAACTGTCTTGGTAGCTGCCACACTTGTGTGCCAGAAATTGTTGTGTGGGATTTTAAAAGGTGCTTACTTTTGGCCTCTGTTCCCAGTGAAATCAGTCAGTGATTAAACTTCCATTGACCTCAGTGGGAACAGATTTAAACTTCCATTAAGCATTTTAAAATCCAAGAAGGCAGGTTTTACGTATTGGACAACATACCTGCCCGAGCACTATTATAAACCTTTTTGTCCCATCAAATCTATTGGCAATGCATCTTTTGCAGTAGGTGTTGGAAAAGACTGAATAAGTGCAATTGTTTTCCGATGTTACTTAAATAAATTGCAGATGGTGCCATAGACTGAATAAGAAGAGACAATTTTTGATAAGCTCATGTTTTTCTTTGTCTTAGAATGTGCTCGTTAAACTTTGAACGGTGTACCCCTCGCAGCATCTGACATAACTGCCGCGCTGACACTGCCATGTCTGCTCCGTCACGCAGCAAACCGAACATGACTTTTTCATGAGAAACGATAAAAAACGTTCATCAATTATTAAAGTTTTCACTATGTATGGTTGAAAAAACATATAAATACAATAAAAATATATATCTTCCTACATGTCGCTTACAGACACACTAAATATTTTGAGTTTCTTACAGTAGGCCCAGCCACCTCAATACCTTGTTTTAGAGCATTTTCTGACATCTGTAGTTCACTATTTTAGGCACGAAGGAATTCAAGACCCTCACTACTGTCCTACGCACTGCTATGGCCTTGGGCTAAAAAATAAATACCTGCCTTTCACAGAATGCAGTAGGCGTTTAGCATTTCCACAAATAAAATGATACTTTCTCCATATCCTCTATTTTGATCTTCTCAGAAAGAATCAGTTAGGCAAAAAAATCTCTGAAACATTAAATATTTTTGAACGCAGCAACGTTGATAAAACTGATGGCGCATAGAGTGCGGAGAAGGCAATTAGGGCTGCAGCCCAGCCTTCCCTCGCATGAGTGGGAACACTCTGTCTCTGCAGCTTTCGGTGACCTGAAGGTCATTCTTCTGTATAAGGACATTTCCTAAAGGGAGGTCACTAAGCTTTTTTAAACCAACAGAGAAAACAAGGAAACTGCATTTCTCCTCTGCCAGCTTCTCTGCAGAGCACGACTACAGCCCTTCCAAACTTCGGCTGCCTTCTGCCCCACACTATAATCTGAGCAGTGGATACTTCTTTTCTTTGCCTTTTATCAAGAAAGCATCTTAACTCATCAGGTGGAAAAGACCCTCCTTTGACCACACTTTTCTCAGTTTTTCTGTATTCCATGGATGAATGGATGGATCCATTCTATGGATGCCAAGGGAGAACGATGAGGTAATTGGTCGTTTCCTTCCCTCCCATTCCCACTCATGTCCCTGTTTCCCAGGAGTGATCACAGTGTGTTTGTAAAACCTGTCTCCTCAGTGCCTCACCCTATGCATCCTATCCTTCCCTTATCTCATCCAAGAGACAGCACCTTGGCTAGTACAGTGCGTATCAGCTCATTCTGGGCTTCCGTAGTGGATCTGAGGTGAGTGTGTCACCCAAGAGCTACAAACACCATTTCCCGTGGTATCCATATATTAAAAGGCTGGAAAATCTAACATCCAAATATTGGCCAGCCAAACTTGGCTTAATGCGAGATTGAAAGAGATGACAGCCCAGGGAAGGATGGCTGCAGGCCACAAATGCAAATAGCTGTGTGATTAACAACATGTTATACCCATAAAATTTAAATCAAACATTGGTCAGCTGAAGGTCATTAAAGAAAGTCCCTTCGTTCTCCTTTACTCTGCTCTGAAAGGTTGATACTTGCCAGTGCAAGGTACAGTGGACTAAGCAGAAAACCACAGAGATTTCGAAAGATTTTGTTTCAAAAAAATAAAACGGATTTGCTGAATATTATGGTGAGCCTAATCTGTGCAAGGAAAGAAGTGATAAGCTATAAATTATGAGGAATCACAAAAAGAAATCCTTGTTCATTTGGGTGACTGTTGTCAATGCGTATCACTTCCCCAGCGCCCGGAGAGAGCGCTCGCAGCACAAACATGATAAAAGGCCAAACTTTCCAGAGTGCTCTGGAGGCTTTGCCAGCTTTTGTAAGCAGCGGTCAAGAAACGGGAAACTACTTATTGTCTCATGGCTGCTTGCTGACTCTGCATAGTCACCTTTTACAAGAGCTAGAGGGGATTTGAATGTTGTTTCTACAAGACTTAGAGCTCCTCAAAGCAGCGGAGGAGGCTTTGCAGTACCTGAGTGCAGGTGCCCTCAGCTGTGCAGCACATCAGGCCACCCTACTATGAAATTACTTCTCAATAAACAGCATCGGCTTAATTTGACTACTATCTCCCGTGTAAATCAAACCATGCCTGCCGGTAGCACAAATATTAGCCTTTTTTTCATCTCCACTGCTGGACTGAATAAAAATTTGCTGAATTTAAACCAAATGGAGAAAGTCTTTTGATCCTCGATGAAAATGCCTAAGACCAAGGTATGTCTTCTGCATCTATTGTAAGATAGAAGATTATAAACATTTCACTCGTACGTTCATTTAAGAATTACAGGCTAGTGAAACAAACTCAGGGAAATTCATCCAGAGCTGTGCATCACCAGAAAAGTGACACGCTGACATGCGCTTGAATAGCTGGAGGGAAAATTAGCTTCTTTGGAAGGTGTTGCAGCTTGTGACTCTCTCAAACTTTAACAAGGGATTAATTTTACTTAGCAGCTACCAAACAATAGGAAAGATCAGTTAAAGTCCAAAACTGGTCAGCTGAGAAGCATCTGTTACACCTGGCCCAGGATTCGATGGCAGAATACGTGAGAAAGTCTGAAGCGCAATGAACCTCTGCAATGGCGTTAGCAAATTCAGTACATTCATGTAAACACTGATTTAAGTGTGTTTACGGTGGTTTATGTATTTATGCACACATTACTATTGCATTATCTTCCTTGGCTTCTTTGTAAAGTTAAAAGGAAAACAAAATAATTCTGGTCTTCGTCTGGGAAGTTTTTCTGGTGCTGACTTTATTTATTTGTTTATTTGCCAAGCAGAAGCCTTAAGGATGTGTAAAGTATCTGTTGTGACACACAGCCTTTCTTACTAGATCAAATCTAGTCTCCATAGACAGCAGATAATAGCACAAAGGGGGAAGTGTGAGATGAACCCACACCAGAATTAGAAAAAGAAAGGATTTGAAGCTGAAGGATTTGAGGGAAAACATCCATTATGATACACTTCACATTCACCATTAGGCCGCCCTTGGGAGGGAGAGAATCAAGAAGCTGTAAAACAGGGTTTAAAATGGGCTTCCCGGGACTTGAGGAACCAGTAGACCTCCATTAGACAGACTTTTGACAGGTCTCTAAGTTAGGATATCCTATATATAAAACTAAATACGGCTCTAGCTGACAGACTATTGTTTCTATGGCAGTGTAGATCAAGCCCAGTCAGAACTCTTCGAAGACTTTGAAACCAAACTATTTTCTAAAACGACAGTGAGCACACAGTACAGACACGGCATTATTCATGGCTCGGAGCTGGTTTGTGACAGCTGCCTTCTTTCTTAAAACCCATGTCCCCGGCGCTGGGCAGGACGCGCTGCTCCGGTTTTGCTTTCCTGGGGAGGCGCCTGAATATCGGGGACTCTTAGGACTCAGCAAATGCGCAACTGTCCATACCCAAACCAAAAGGTCTGAGACAACAAGGCAAACACAACATATCTCAAATACATGTTTTCATTCTCCTGTTTTGTAAACCAGTTTTATCATTTTTGGTACGGTAATATTAACTGTTGCTTTTCCTAATTCTGACCATACAGATACAGAGCAGAAAACTGATGAATCCATTCAATTCTGCTCAATTTGAACCCCACTTTATCAGTTACTTCAGCTTTTATCGTTCTATTCCCTTTGGAGAAGACTCTATTTTGATTTTTTGCAAATCTCTGGAGAATATTTGCAGCAGGACAGCTTCCGTAAAGCTGTAAACAATAAATAATAATAAACAATAAATATTCCAACACCCCATTTCCATAAAGAAATGGGTGTTGGAATATTGCTCTGTAAATGCAAAGCAAAGGGCTGATTTGAAAGTGATTAAAGACTGAGAGCTAGAGAAGCTTTGAGGATGGAATACATTGTTTTGCACAAAAAAGAGTTCCTTGGTCAGGCTTTCTTGTTGATTTACTAGATTACAGTAGGTTTTACCAATGGGAAAGAAAAGCAGAAGGGGCGGGTTGAACTCAGGGCAGTGGTTTTAAATGAGGCTGTATTCTCTTAATCTCTTGTTTCTAGAAGAAAATCCAGAAGAGAGATAAATCAATGGCAATGAAAATATATGCATTATAACAGTATCAGTAAAGTATATATTTATTTTGGAATGCCCTTAGCAAGCTTACTACAACTGACTGAATATAATAAAGGAAATATGTGCTTTCTTGTTGATCATTGATGTATGGATCTGCCTCCTTTGCTTTCCACATTTCAGCCTCAGAATCTAAGCAGAAACACCGACTTCTCCACTGCGTGTTTTTTAAACAGAAGGTTATTTACAACACCCAAGTTAAACAGCTGAACGCAGCCACATGAGGCAAAGCTGGATGCATCACCTTCCCCAGTGGAAATCTTAGCTTCAGGAGCATCCTCTGAGTTCAGCAAAAACATTTCAGTACATTCACAAGTTGTCAGGATGGTAACACAGGGTTCAATTCGGGAGATTTGTTTGTAAGTAAATTCTTCTCCCCCTATTACAGCTGTGTCAAGGCTTATGCCAACTGGCACTCGAAGCTGTTCTGCTGCCAAAATTTGCTGTCTCCAAAGCAAATGGGAATGAGCCAACATCCTGTGGACCTCAACTGTAAGTAGCCATCTAAGACAGAATATAAAATGAGCTTGCAGAAGAGACTGTGACTTCCATAGGAACAGTCAACTCGGAGACAGAGAAAGACTGAGAAAGAGAGGAGGAGGTTATGTATAATGGATAAACAGAGTTCATTTTTGTCTCCTGACTAATATTTAGGATCAGATTCTCCACTGGGGAGATTAGAGCATCTTTAGCCCGATGTTTGCAAAAATTTTGACGTCATTGTATAAACCATATTATTTGAGATGATAAATCTGGTGTCGGTTTTCTTTGCCTTATAGTTTAAAGGGCCTCTAGGCTATTGTTCTCAAGGCTCTTTCCAACATCAGACAGGCAAGACACTTAGTCACACTTCATCTTCGCGCAAACGGAGACTGCATGTAGTTCCCTGAGTCTGGGTTTCAGGGAATGAAAGAAAAACCTGGAAGGAAACACCACAAGGCAAGTACCAAAACCATGAGAGCTAGTGGCTGCAAAATCTGTGCAGCTCCATCTCACATCAGTGGAAGTATGTGATTTTGTGCCAGTTGAGGACCCAGCCCTCAGTCTAAATATTGACTCAGTGTTTGGTCTCATGGACTAAACAAGAAGTTTCATGAAGCATTTCCCAACCCAGTTGAGTTTGGAGAGCCTGAAAGCCTCCACTTCAGCCTTCATGTGATCAAAGTTGAGAGCTCTATTTGAGTCTGCCCCCCAATACAGTTAAGAGATTTTTCATCTGCTTTAAGATTTGGGGTTTATATATGCTTGCTGCAGCACCTACAATCTAATAAGTATTCTCCACAAACACAAGGAAAAAAAATTCCCAGCCCTGTACTCATACTTAAAGCTGGACAAAATGCTTAATAATTATTTTTCCCCTCAAAAAACAAGTGATTTATCTGATTCAGGAAGAGGAAATCAATCTTTACTGCTATGCCTGAAGTGAAAATTATCTTTTACCCTACTGAGAGCTTTGTGTTTTATTTGGCCAACTAAATTATGTTCTATAGGAACTTAAGGAAAAAGGCAAATTACAAGAATTTGCACATTTATCAAATTATTTCCAAAACATGGCAATAATTGAAAGACTTGTATTTTTTAAACATTAAAATGGTAAAAGGATTTTTCTGTAACCACGAAGAAGGCATCAAATATCATCTTCTGCATTAGATGTGTAAGTTCAATCTTGCCCCAGGATGACAAGCACAGAAGAGTACATATTTTTGCTTAAGAATTTCATTTCTTCAATCCATTTTCATCTCTACAGCCACTAGAAATCTGAATTTTCTTTGACACCTGTTCTCTCTGGAGCCTGATCCTCTATTCTCAGCATACCGACTATACTGCAAATTTTGTAAAAAGAACGAATCCATATCCTGAGCAATTGCCTGTTTCTCTCTGATACTGAGTTTGTTGGCTCTGAATTCCTATAAACTGCTTTTCTGATTGGACTCTGCTCTTTTACAGGCTCTGTCAGTAGATCTCATCAATGTACCATCCTCTGTTTTGGTAACTGCCATAATCAAGGTAAACGGTCTTAGTTAATTATTTGCTTCCTTAAAGGGTTATTGGAAGATTATAGAAAGAAGACAGGTACATTATTGTTAGCTGTAATACCGCTGCCTCACTCAAAGGCCATCAAAACCTCTTACAGATCAAAGTTCCTAAGTGAGAATTTACACTGTGCTGTATCCTAAGGAGTACAGACTGGGATCACGAGTCCTCAGGGCTCAGAAAATAAAATCACCCCTTTCTATCTGTAACCTTTTCTTGTGGCTGTTTTCCTTTGCCGCTTAACTCTGGCCCGAAGTGCTCTTGTGCACCAGACTCCAGCCTCCATTTACAAAGGGGTTACCCCACCAAAGGGACAAAAGCTCCATTACCTCCAGCTTTGAGGGCAGACACATACGCTGGGAATTTTTTCCAATAGAAAAATATAAATGCTTTTTCCTACTCACATTTTCAATTTGCCACATCTGCCTAAGGTGGGGTCCTTTCTGTTCACCTCGCAATGACAACAGCAAAAGCAAGCGCACGTCTGTCCCCCATTCACTGCCCGGCTGCCTGACGCAGCGTAATGGACATCGCCGGTGGGGACACATCGGTGAGTGCCATCTGTGCTGAGGGAAATTGCCTACAAACAAATGGATGGGGCAAAATGCGCCTCATGAAGAGGAGAAGAAAATTTTATCTGTTTTGAAAGGCTATCAAGGATTTCAATAAAGGGCAATATATGCATGGCTTTTGATCAGCTCATAAACCCCCGTATTACCATTCTGGGGAAATAAAGCTCTACTTAACGGTCTCTGCTCTTTCCCATAGAGATGGGTGGATTTTATCTCTGATGGCTCTTCACTGAAAACAAGTCGTCATTTATATCCCAAGAAATACTAGGATAATGAAAACTGCCATACACAGTGCAGATACTTCCCCCAGATTCTTTTTGGAAGCTTATTAATTATCAGGACTTTCTGAGAGTTTGTAAATCAGAAGCTGCTTAAATAACCTATGAATGTGTAATAATGCTTGTTATTTTCAGAGATTGGAAAAACAAGCCCATTCCTACTCAAAAGTCCTATAAACCAGGCAATTCCATCACCACAGCAGCACACTTGTTCAGCCAAATGAGTGTGGGAGGATCCCCAGTCTGTAAATATGAGACACCTTTTCTGTATTCCTTATTCAATGATACAAAGCCGCAGTAATTGTTTACCAGGGATTCAGCTAAAAGCCTTTATTTTATAATATCTGTGTCCTTTTAAGCCACTTGTTTGCATTTGTCTTAGGAGATGTGCTACCTTCTAAGAAAAACACGCAATGGCAACAGATGCCTGGAGAAGAGCCACATCACAAGAAACGGCTGAAGTCTGCTTAGGAAAAGGGATCAGCTGGGCACACCCTTAAAATAAACAGAAAAAAATCGTCAGCCTTTGCCTGATCCCCTGCCTTCCCACCGCTCCTCCTGCCCTCCAGCCTGTCCTCAGCCACCGCCGGGGCAGGAGCAGCTTTACAGGGCCATGGCCACCTTTCCCTCCCCACCCGAATCCAGGCGGGGACACGAGGTGCCCCACATGCAGGTACACAGAGACGCAACTCAGACACTCCCAAACCAGTCTGAAAGAATACGGACCAATAATTTCACAGGGAGTTTGGTCGGAGGAGGCCCACGGGGCTCATTCACTGAGGGAAAAGAGAAAAAGAGCAGGACTGACTTCTGCAATGGAAGTATTTACACAGGCAGATCACAAATGCAGTGGGTTTAGCTGATCAGTCAAGGGGAATGACTCGGTAAGGCCAGAACAAAAAACAACACTTGGGAAGAGCTTAATTTCATTGTCTGAAGGTTTCTCCGCAGAGTTTAACCAGCCCTGCCCTCTGCTTGTTTAGGCAGCTTTTCTTAGTAACAAAAGACTTTCACACTCCAACATTCATGAGAAAGACAATCTTCAGATGCACTGGCGTGATGCGGGCTTGGCACAGAGCGAATGTCATTAGGTTCTGGTCACTGGTCTGCGGGCAAACACCAGTTTCCCGTCCACCGATTAATTCATCTTTAGCCAGCACAGTGACATCCAAAATGGACACACTTCACAGTGGGGAAGGGGGAGATTATCTTTAATGATTTTTAGAAAATCCTGTGGTACAATACTGTATGCCACAGATACCCAGAATGTGCATCACAAACTGAGGGTCTGTGAAAAGCACAATTCTCCTTTCTGTACGGTACCAACACGTGTACAGAGAGTAATTCACCCTATTCTTAGGTTTGTCAGACATTCATCTCTCACTTTCCTCTATCCCTATCTCTGCTGGCACCACTTCCTGAGCTTTGCTAATTAGTGCATTGAGCCATACACATGGATATATAAATATAGATTAGATATAAAGACCTTGTGTTTCTGAGTTTTAAGAATACCCCTAAAAATAGACGGTAATTGTGTCTAATATGGAGCACTGTTCTCCATGTTTCCTTCCTTGCCTCCATTTTGTGAGTACAGTATAAACAATGATTTTACCATCATAAATAATTCAAGTCAGTCCACAAGATATCAGTAATGTCAATTAGACATGTTTCTTCCCATCAATGAGAACTTCCTGTTTTCTACTGCGCTTTGGGAAAATCACTCTTAGCCTTGATGCATAAGGAACTGAAAAAAATGTCTTTTGTTTCTCATTCCTGGCATTCAGAGTTCACCTTGCACACTGTGAGCCCGGATTCACGGTTTTGTGCTTCCTGAAGTTTGTATCCTCATTTCAAAGTGCCATCCTGCAATTCATGCAGGGCTGGCCAACCTACGGTCCTTGTTGTGAAAGCACCATAATGCAAGTTTATTGGGTCTGTAAGTGACATACGTCCTCACATCACCAGCCCTGAAAAATATGTAATCCATATTAAATAAAACCCCAAACCATTTTCAGTAATGTTTGCTCAGTTTTAAAAGGTGATTAGAAAGTGAGCAAAGGTTGAGGGAGAACTTTGTGTAATGGATAAGAATAACACAGCACAGACGTAATGTTTCTGGTGGGTAATCCCAGGTTTTGCGAACATTAATTAAGCCTCACATGTTCCATATGAGGTAGGTAAACACTGTCACTCCCCTGCTCTCAGGTCTGTAAAACAAGGCCAGTAAAAGACTCATGACTCATAAGACAAGAGAAGAGCCAAGAGAAAAATTAAAAAACGACTTAGCAGCCAGCCCACGTTCTAACAACTTGAATTAACTCAGTCAGTGATGGGATCCTGTGCTCTACTCATGCAGGGTCAGGTCCCGTTTCCCTTGCCAATGACAGCAGATTCCTGGCTGTATTTGACTTCCAGTTTTGCGTAACTATAAATAATCTGCCACATCTTGTTCTTCCAGAGTCCAGTCATCTGTAATTTCCAACATGACTTCTTTCCTCCTCCTCTACTCCACTGCTTTGATGCTTAACCCCTCAGTTCTTTTCTCTGCAGCATGGTATTAGGAGAAACCTCTGAAGAAAGGGAAACTGTGAACTAAATGATGAACATATTCAGCATAGAGTCCACAGCTGTGAGAAATTCAATGGTAACAAAAGCCAGCAGGAAAGTGTTTAAATTCTCCTTTCTGTCCTCGAACCTGAATATCAGCAGGGTGTAAGTGGTTCATGGACATTGTACCTCTCATCTTCGCCATGGGATGAATTTCACTTAAACACCACAGTCATTGCTCACAGCTTCGGTCTCATTTCCTACCTATTTTCACTTCTGAGATACATCCAACGCAGGCTACATCTAATAATAAAGCACACGAACTTTCAAACACAACTGTGTACCTGTAAATCCTGAGTGCTGCCCCAGGCACGTGGAATCAGAGATGCCACAAGACTCGAGAGGAATACATTACCAAACAAAGACGCAAGTTCATATACCGCTACTCCAAACTTTCTACGCTGCTGGGCTTTATATATTATATAAAACAGATAACCACATTTTCTTTTTCTGTAGTTGGTCAAAGATGTTCAAAACTCTGTCCTCAAGAGGACTTTTGAAATGAATGTACCAGCAAGTTGCTTAGGACAGAAATTTCGACTAAGAAGTGCAGGCTCGTAATCAGAATTACTGTAAGGGTAATTGCATATCCAATTATTTAATCTGAGGTCCCATTTCCCTAAGTTATTGAGAAAAACGTATTTTATTATCTTTAACTCTTTGAGCCAACAATCCTGCAGGAAAGAACTTCACTCTGTTCTCTTTCAAACACTAACAAAACAGTTGCTGGAAAATTTTTAACGGTAGCATTTGTCCCTGATGCAAACCCATTTATATCTGTCAGCTCTGAAATTAGATTCATTGTGCTGGTAGTCAAAAGAATCAAAACGATGGTGGAAAATGGTGATGAAATAGATAAGAATCCTTTACCTGAGTATCAGGGCACAATCAGCTCTAGAAGAACCCCTGCCTTATTTTCACAACCAGATGCCTTAAAATTAGCAGTATTTGTGTCATTTTTTTGAAACATTGTATTAATATCTACACTCCATCCTGGAGTTCCCATTTGTTTCTACAACAATTCAGTGTGTACTGCTGAGGGCAAAAGAGGGTCAAGTCACCTCTTGACCTGTGCGTGAAAGTCCTGCATCATTAATGAGATGAGAAAGGGCCACCTCTAGGCAGGTGATCCAACAGAGTAAGTCTCTTGAGCTGGAGCCACGTAGTTAATTCCACTGCATCAATATTTCTAATGCATCAGGTTCACAGGAAAATACACTTGCCAAAAACAACAACAGTTTGGCTTAAAATCAAAACCTGTAACCTGTATTAAGTGCCAATGTTCTTGAAATGCTTCCTGGTTTTATGAGTACAACCTGCAATTCAAGTGCTGTCATGTAATCGGGACAGAAGACATTAAAAAAATAAAGTATAAAGGTATAAAATGCAGCATATCAGGCAGGTTGTGGCTTCAGAACATAAATAAATGTAGAGTCAAGCCGTTGTTCATAAGGTATCATTTCAATAATGTGAGTGAATGACTTGGACAAAGATGTGGTGGTAAACATGCTGCTATTTTAAAAGCTCACAGGCTCCTTTAAGACTGACAGTGTTGGAAATCCTAAACTACACGGTGCCAAACAGGGTTCAATTTATTCAGATATAACATGTTCTGGGATCTGAAGAGGTGTGTCCAGTCTTTTAGTACAGCATTGACCAAGCCTAACTTGCTTTCTTGGTTGAATATTCACTGACTATTACATTTTACTCAGGTTCTTGTACTGGTGTGACAGTGCATTGCAGCTGCTTACCACTGCCAGCATCTCATTTCTCCAGACAGCGAGGCAAGAAATTCATTTCAACATCCTGAGAAAAAAAAATAAAAGACCCAGAATGCTGGAGACATCCCGTGCTTGGGACCAAAGTGTGGTTTGGACAAAGCTGAGATGCCACTGGAACTGATAATTTGAGTAAGCCTGAGATAAGTGATTCTCGAATGGGTCTCTCCCTCCATTTGTGTTCCAGCTTCCCCACTTTGCACTGAATACTTAATTAGCCAGAAAGATTTTCTTGTTCTGTAGTGGGAGATTTAGATTCCTCTTCCTGTACCAGTGGACAGTCAATTATTTATACAAAGCAGAAGAGAGTCAACAGAAGGGACTGCGAATGCCCCATGCGACATAATGACCTATCGCTCGGAGGCTGCGATGCTCTCGAGGCAGAGGAGAGAACTGAACCTTATAAAAGCAGGACAAAATCATCTCCTTCTCCCTGGGTAATACAGCTCTTGTGCTGTTTGGCCTTTTTTTTT
>VXBO01001775.1:464246-569865 GCA_013400135.1 Rhinoptilus africanus | reverse complement strand
TTTTTTTTTTTTTCTGAAATGAGAAGGAAAATTTGACCCAAATTCACAAGCAGTTTCCAGGCAACTGAACTTTGCCAGAACGTGTAATGAAGCTCTGAAATGCTATTTGCCATCCTGCTGTAAAAACTTAATGGACTGCAGTCATAGCACGAGGTAAACTAAGGACAGCCAGCTACTTCTGAAAGGCAGGGAGAAGTTCCTGTCACTGAGGAAACGCTAAATACTTATCACCAGGATGTGTTTTCATCTCCAAAGGATTATTATCCAGATCGTGAAAGTGATGGGAATCCTTCCCCCCCACCATCAAGAATCTTGCTTACTTTTCTGCTGTATGAAATTAGTCTTAATTCCCTACAATATCTGAGGATCTAGAAGACCCTCTTATTATCCAGAACCCTCACTGGTTCGACGCTGTGTAAATTGTGGATTTGGTCAACAGAATAATCAGAACAGGAGGCACCCTAACCATTTTTTTTCCAATACGCGGGGCAGTAAATATGTGTTTTCAAGGCTCCTGAAGGAGAGCAGTGAAGCGTCTTTTGGCTGTCTATGGAGGATTTTTCTGAAGCGTGAGGAAGAGGTGGGAAGTAGTACCAATGCCTTTCAATACCTCTCCAAGCAGAGTGGGGAGTTCAGCTTGACTCTGACGGCGGGTCAGAGAGCCAAGTCAGCTCTTCACAAGAGGCCTCGAGAGGGACATTTCCTTCAAATGTATTTAGGGAAAGCCGAGCTCATGAACTACCACAAAGAGAGAGACAACCTGTCTGCGAGAGCAGGTCGGAAAATTAGTCTCTCCCTTTGACAGCCTTAAATTAGTGGGTTTTACCTCTAACCTGGCTAATAGGTTCTATGATAATAGATTACCAAAGAAAATCCAAATTGACCTCTAGTGCACTCTCTGACCAGCTTAGAGAAAACTGTGTTCCAGTCAAGTTCCCACATTTCGCTCTCATACTGGGTGACCATCATCACATAGGGTGATATCCTGCTACGGTGGCTCAGCTTTGTGTGCTGACAAAGGTCCTCAGAACTTCCAGTGAGACGGCTCCTGCTGGAAGGGAGACTCAGGTCATTGACAAGGGAATGCTGAGATTTTCTTCTGGAGACAAGCCATGCAGTTTTAGCACAAGGTTGAATGTCACAGCAGAAAGCAGAAGCCTGAAATCTTTTAATATCTTAAAATGTAACCAATTTATTTAGTAACAGACTTCTATCCATTTCTAATTCTGGATGAAGCCATGTTAATTAGCCCTTGAGTTCAACGATATGCCAAGTACTACCAGCTGTCTTTTCCCTGTTCTTCCTAGATGTATGTGTATGAAGACAGAGATACTTAAGAGGATAATTGCACCCCAGATCTTTGCTCACAGAAGAAATCCTCTGTTGGAGGTTGTGCTTCCTTCTTGCATTGAGAAACTCATCAGGGCAGCTCATTGCAGAACTGGAGAGGAGCATAAATAATCTGTACATTTTATTTTTTGCCTCATTGTGTTTTTAATTATTGTTAGTAGTCCAGTCCCTAAACTATATTCTTTGTCTTGGAGAACCATGCATTTAGAGAGATGCACTAATCAGTACTTATCTACTGCGCAACTGTGCACAATAGCAAGATATTTTAATGGCTCTGGTAGCCTACCATACTATTCCAATTATAAATCAAATCAAAGGGGAAAAACCTAAAGAAATATATACACTGATCAGAGTCAGGCAAAAGAATGATACTTTCTCTCTCAGTTTGGCCAATAAATACAGATTATGCTGTTCAATAAAATAACAACAAAAAAAGATACACTGGTTTGGATAAAAACACTTCAGAAAAAAAATATTTCCCCCAACTGTTTTTTACTTTGTGGCTTGAATGATCGTATTCCACATTAATACTATTTTACATCCATTTTCATGTCAGTTATTCTACTGACACTGGTAAAATGCATCACTGTTAAGATAAATATCGTCTAACACTAAGTCAGTTTTGCACTTTCATTGCCCCTGCCATTCAGCACGGAGGGCACAGGAGAGGAGGAGATGGTCTTTCTTCAATTAAATATATGGCTATTTATTTCATTTGCAGTCAGTGTTTTTTTTATGGTCTCAGATAAAGATGTGGGAAACAGTTTGTGTCCAGATTTGCAAGGCAAAACAAAACACAGTATGACTACTGCCGAGTATTACATTCTTCTGTATGTCACAGTGAGTGAACTTAATTACGGTTCATTAACCCCAAATCCACTTTCTCATTCATGTGCCCAACAGTGTGGTATCAAGTCATCTCTCATAACTTCAGCAGGATGTTCTTAAATCAATGTGGACTTCTTTTATATCAACATACCCTATAGTCCTTGCATTTTTCATTGTGTTTATAAATGGAAACATGGCACGTTATAATTAATGATTTCAGGAGCTAGCTTTGAAGAGAAATAAACTGGGATTATCAAATCTCTTCCCTGAGGACAGAGACAGTCTGATTAAGTGCTTCAAAAAGTTCCTTTTAGATATCTTTTGCAGAAAATGCCCCTGCTGTGTCTGTCCTCTGGTTATTAGTTTCACCTGTAAACAGTTCACTGCCACTGCTGACTCCACTAAACATCTTCTTTGTACTTCAATCTGCGTTTTATGTGAACTCTGGAGCTATTAGCCACTAATATCAACAGCATTGCACAGTCTAGGAACATTTATTGCTCCCCTGCTTAGTTTAATGTTTCTGCCTTAGTACCGTAATATTATTAATAGTCACCAAGTACAATAAAAGAAAATTAAGTGTTTATTTTGTTCAGGCTTTCGCCACTTTACCTGCAGCCTTTTTCCATTACATTTGCACATAAATGAGCATACACTACATTTTTTAGATGCAAATCAGGGTTTAACTCCCCTAATCATATTGTTCTATTTTGAGTCATCTTCCAGGACACTTTATTTGTTATCGCAAATGCAAGTATATTATGGTAAATTTATACATATATGTATTTTATATAAATGCAGGGCATGCATTTGGTAGCTATTCACCTTGCTAATAGACTTCATTTGTATATTTTTCCCTCTTTTAAAACAAATATTTTATAAAAAGAGGGTCTTCAGTAGAGGCATGACATAGTTTGCAGAATATGCTGACATCACATGTGTGCCAAAATAGCCTATTTGCTGCTTGTGATGTTGCTTTATTTTTCCCCTCAGTTTCATAGATATAAAACCAAAATTAAGGTTTTAATGCCTGTTAAGATAGGCATTGATTCAGACATGTTTCAAACTGATGTGCAGGAGATCTGGAGACAGTTGCCTTCAAATAGACAATGAAATTCTGAAGTGTCCACTTTCCCAAGAAACATTGGCCTCCACAGACAATGTGCCGATAAGAAGTGAGCCAAGAATATAAATATATCTGGCCACAAGAATATAAACTAAAGTGCTTCCCATGGATATACACAATTACGTGTAAGAATAGCATTAACCGTGCTCTTTCCAAAGACCAGCTCAAGTACATGCTCCTATTAAAGAAACTAGACGGTGGACAAAATTGGAGATTATGTGGTTAATGAGTATGTAAAACTGCAGCTGCCAAAAGCCTCTTCCCATATGGCGCAGGTCTGTGTGGCACTGTGGTGGGCACAGCCCTGGCAGCTCCTCTCCCATGGCATGGCAGAGGCTGCTGGTGTCTCAACAGCCAGTTCGAGAGGTATCTGTAGGGAAATGGGATATAAAATAACACTGTCTGGGGCCCGCACAGTAACAGAGTTAAAATTTAACCAGTAGAGAGAAGTTAGTCATTTTCCCTGGCTAGATAATTTAGCTACGCAGGTGTCCCAGCCAGCTCTGCAGAACGTGCACAGCGTTGTACAGTGGCTTTGTACGGCATGAATTCCCGAAACCAGACAAAGGTTTGCTTGTAAAAGTGCAGTTCCAGGGAAGCCTGATGGGCCCTGATTTCCCAAATGGGCCTTGTAGTGGCCTTCTGCCAGCCTGGCACGAGTATCCACCACTATTGGACTCTGCATCTCAGATTCAGCTCCCTGTGGTTAAAGTTTCACACTCCTAAGCGGCTTAATGAAAGACAGTAGGTAGCTTCCATTTTTTCTGAACGGCTTCTAATTTGACAGTATTTTTCCAGTATTCAAGGGTTTAGATTATATGCCAGGAGTCCTGGCACCATAGGAAAAGTGTCAGGTTCCCTATTCTTTCCCTATGAATCTAGATTAACAGCCCCAAATTCCTGTTCCCAGTGGATTGAAAAGAGATGCTTTGAAAAGTATGCATTTGTTGGGCTGTATTTGTTTGTTCACATAACTAATTACAAAGTAATTAGTATTATCTCACTACATCTAAATAGGCAAGCAAGGGAAGACAGAAGCATTTATTATAGTGACAAAGGGAATCAGCACTTTCTTATGATAAAAATCCAAGTTATCTTGTTTTCTTGCACGTTGGTGTAATTAATCACTGTATTTAGCATTCATAGATAATAACACCCAGTATCTGCTTTGATGAGATACAAACAAGCATATTATGAATCACTTCACATCCAGACCATCTTAATTGCTAAAATTACTGTCTTCATGTCTGCTGCTTCTGTAACAGCCCTTAACGCAATGAAATGCCTGAAACACCCGCGTGCTTTGGCAACCAGTTTAGCTACCGAACTAATATGGCATTTGTCATTCTTATTACGAAGCCGTATTCTTCCTTCATTTACAATTGCATCAAACCCGAGAAGTCCATGGGGTGATGCAGGGCATAAACAAGGGCATAATCAGACTTCCTATAGTGGATGACTGAGGGAGTGAAAAACACTGTCAAATTCCCTAATTCGCTAATCGCATCTAAATAAACCTCTTAACTGGATGGAACACAAAGTGAAATCTTACTTTTATCTTTAACTGAGTAATAAAATAAAATTAAAAAATAAAATAACCCTTATCAGTTAATTGAGATTGTCTTTAATTATATAAATACGACTGACTAACCTTTAGGGCTTTTCATTAACCAAGGTTCATCAATTCTAATCATCTGACACTCAAATACTCTAATGGCCGTGCCAATGTAATTAAAGTTGCCAATTTTGCTGACAAAGTTCCTAAGTTACAAGCACAGTTATCAATGTAGGATAAGCAATCTTGTACCACACTGATTTCACAGATATCATCCTATCCCATTAATATCTTAACTGGTGACAGATTTTATTAATAAAATTAATCTTCAAATGTACCCAGTCGTTACTTTCTGTTCAAAATCAGAAGTAGCTACCGGTTCGCCATCCCGTGTGATATTTTATCACACTTAATAAACACAATAGGAATCCTGGTAGAATGAATCATCATCTTTAATCAAAATAATTAAGGTTTTAATCTTCTAAGGGTAATTTGTTTGACCTCATCCTACCAAATACATTCTCAAGCATTCTGCTGTATGGATTGTGACCTGGGGCAGAAGGAGAGCCGGGGTGTAAGAAACCAATCCAGCAACTGCTTTAGAGTGTCTTTTGTATTGCACTAATACCCACACGCAAGGTATAAAGATTTCTCAGGGCTACAAGATGACTTTTCAGTTAAGTCATATATTTGCTGCCTCAAAAATGTGCAAAAATTCGTGTAAATAGCACATAATGCTATCTATTAGAATAACTGAAAAGCATTCCAGAAGCTACCGTGCAGCTGCAGACATCCAGGCAACTGCCAGACATTACACACTGGAAAAGTTTCACTGACTTCCGTCGGGCTGACCACAAGAGTAAACTTAGCTTCTTGTTCAGATTTGTTTTTCTTCTTCCAGAATCGCTACAGGATATTTAGGGGTAAGTTTTCAACAAGAGGTATCCCCTTTCTTCCTTACATTCAGCATTGTTTGATTTATCTTTTTTTTTTTAATAGATCAAGAAGAAAAGAATCAGAGGAAATCTCACACCATACAATAAAAACACCTTACAGCAATGTGATTTATGACAAAACATAATCTGGGTTTCCCGTATCAGAAAAGGAAAGGACAGCCAAACTGGATTGGATCAAGGGTTCTGGAAGTGGCCAGCAGAAGATGGCAAAGGAAGAATGTAAAAGGATGGCGAGCACACTGCCGTACATCCATGGGACACTTTCAGACAATTCTGGTCTCAATTTCTTCTCTAATATTTCCTAAATTCAATTTTCTTTCTTGACTGCTACTGAATGCTGAACTGACATTTTCATTAAACTATCTGTAGTAACTATAATGGCTCATTTGTGAACAGTAGTACTTAAACCACATCTGAATATATTGACTATATTGAATGTGTTCACCTAATCACCAATCCCTATAGCAATCATAATTTTTTAAAATTAAAATACAGTTGTGGAATATACCTGAGCAATAAATGCATCCGATGATTACTTAGTTGCTTTCAGACATTCAAAACCAGAAGGAAAGAGATGTTCTAAGAATTTTGAGGATTTGGATTTTGTTTCTTGGCCTGTTGCTTTTTTACACCAAAATCACAGAGTGGGCATTAGATTTATTAACTCATGGGTATGTCCTGTTATTCTCACTCAAGCAATCCCTGCCTTTGTGACAGTGTATCATAAATAGTTATAAGATAACCAAAAGGAAAGTTAAAAATAAATAATAATTAAGACATGACTTGCTAAATATTGTTGCTCATGAGCTATTGAAAGTTACAGGTTGTTGTCTCCCCGCTCTGCTTGCACAATTGCTTCTGACAGAATTGCAGGATTGTACCCATATTAAAAGGAAGAACAATAATACTAATTTACTCATATCTTGGAAGTGTTGCTTAGCAAACCCGTACTGAAAATTTACATCAGCACTTGAGCTAGCCAAGAGCAAACATAAAGCTGAAAGCAGGCAAGGGTTTGAGTTTGAGTTTGTTGGTTTTTTTTATTTTCACAAATAAATTACTTCAGTAAGTACATAGGCGTCTACCTACGCTAGCTTGGGGCTGCATCAGCCTAGGTCTTAGCTTACAATGAATTACTTTGTGTGTTCTTTGACCTAGAGCCAATGCTGTTCAGAATACTGTCTGCACAGCTATGCTGGAGTCAGTAAAGCCTTGAACTTGCGGGCTGAAGCACACGCTTTTTTATACACTGCAAATAGGCTGGCTGATGTCAATGAGAAAAGGCACAATGAATGAGAACTGAAATATATATAAGAGTTTTTAGGAGGAGAGCCTACAGAAACAGCACTTAACTCATAGGGTTTTGGTATAAAGGCGTATTTCTAAACGCATTTCAAGAACATTTGACACTTTGTAAACCATGTTGCTCAGAAAGAAAGCGTAAAAGCTACAATGAGAGGTTAGCACAAGTTCATGGTACATCTGCATCACTGTATTAGTTATACGCAGCTGTCCTCATACAGCAGGTACGGGTATGAGCCACACGCTCACACAAGGCTATGTGAAAGAGCTCTCTCTATTCAGGCTGAACAATGGGACAAGAGGGGCAGTGAAGTGCAGTCTTGTCTCAGAGAAGTGCCTGAGAGGTTCAGCAAGCTACCTGGAGAAGTATACGGCAAATTCAAGAATGCAAGCCTCAAAATACAGCCTCACCTTTTTCCACACAACCACCAAGCTGACACACATGTCAAACACTGTGAAAAAAGCCTAGGGAGCCATATTATTTCCTTGACATTCCACCATTCTCAGTTGGGCTGTCAGAAAAAATGCATGCTAGGCACTGAATTTGTCCGCAGTGGAGAGAAAATGAGAAGCAATGAGAGAGCAATATTAGTCAAAATTATCTCAATTCTTAGAACCATTTCTTCCCACAACTCATATTGAAGGACAAATTCTGGAAACTCCATTCAATTTTTATTCAGCTTATCAGGCACTCACCCTCTGAAGTTCCTGGGAATTGTTTTCAAAAGGGGGCTGAAAAACAATGTCAACTTTTGGCCCAAAGTCAGCTGGAAACAAGCCACAACATAGATGCAGTTGGCCCTCGGGATATGCTTGCAAAGACCTTGACAAACTTAAAATTAAATTTTAATTATCCCTGTTCAGTTTGATTTATAATAATTGTCAATATCTGAGGTTTGAAATAACACATTTTACAACATGATCAGTCAGAGAAAATATTTTCCTAATGACGAAAGGGAGGAAGAGTCTGCAGTGAGTCCAAGAATTATATTATCAATCTTATTTATTATTTTTTTAAGCCATAACACACAAACATTTAGGAGACATTGATCTGAAATTGGGGTGAAAGGCTGAAGAATACTATGTTTTCCTGGTTTTGCAGCAGCCAGACTTAGGAGTCTAATCCTGCAGACATGAGACCAGCTCAGGTCCCAGGAGTTCACAGAGAAAATTAATGGCGTTTGAAATGTTCACAAATTTTGGAGAGTCCACAGAACCATAAAAAAAAAAAAATCTGCCAATTATTTTTTTTAATAATAATTATGATGTGCCAAGAGTTGATAATTTATTCATTTGGACAAAGATTCCTGTGATGTTCTCCACAGCAAGTAAACTCACAACCATTTGGTACCCACAAGAAGTCCCGTTAAAATATTCAGCTCTTTTAGTTCCTATAGAGCTGTAAGGAAAAAGACACTTTTAACACTAGGCTTTCAAGCGTACCAGCTTCTGGGCAATATTTCTGAAATAAACTTCCATGACTTAAAGGATACCAGGCAGAACAACAAACAAACTGTCTTTCTCAACTGCTGTCAGTGTTCTCGCCTTCGAGCGATGGCCGCTCCCAGAACCACAGGCTCAAGCTGTGGTTGTGCCAGGAATTTTCTAAATCAATACTTCAAGTTGCTCAGAAATCATCTGCTTTCTTGCTTTGAATCTACTTACAAAGAAATTATTGCATATGGTTTTAAAGAAGAGGAGTAAAAGGGCAGAAATCAGAACTGCTAAGCTACAGTGAAAAACGGATCCCAATAATGTCAGCAGAGGAGCGTTCAGAGGTCAGAAACCACAGAAATATCGCAGTTACTGTCCCTGCCCTGAGTAAACTGCTCACCAGAAACAAATCCCATCATTTGCAACTGTTGTAGTGGCAGGTCAGTGTAACAGATGATGTACATATCCTCAGTGATTTTTCTTCCCTATATAAAATGGGTAAAACTAATATATGTTTCTGTTTTGATTTTTTTGCAACTTGACTCTGAAATTGCTTCTGCCATGGGTCTGTGGATTCCTGGCCATTGCTTGATTCATTCTTACCAGCAGTCACTTCAGCCAAAAAGATATTATAAGCTTTTGCAATTTCGTTTTCTTTTTAAAGGTAGCCTCCTGTAACAATTTCTTTCTAATAAGCTATTTGGTTTTCGTAATACCAGTTGAGTGAAACATTTTGCTTTATGCTTCAAATCTTGCCTCATTTACAACATTCATCTATTTCTGCTAGAAATAAAATTATCATTGCCTTTCTTTTAAATCACTAACGTGGGTAAAACTTGCCAATCCTGAACCTCATATATGATGGGAGAAAAAGAGGACTTTCCAGCTTTTCTGCATTTTATCCCTCAAACATACAATTCCTAAAGCAAGAGGCTTCCTCACCCAAGTTCTTTGCTTATTAACAAACATAAGCCCAGAAACCCTGCATATCATCTGGAAGACTGTATATTAAACCTATTGATTATCTCATACCCTGCCCTCAAGCAAAATTTCTCCTTTAAGAATTACAGCACATTATTCTATAACAATATTTTTCCTCTCCTCTCACCCAGGCAGCAGAAACATGAGAAGGTGATGAAAGCCTCGGTGGGAGTTCCCTGAGAGCCGCAGGAGGGTGAAGTCTACAGCTCAGCTCAGCTCCAGACTTTTAGCTGAAGTCTGATTCTCTGCCTCTTAGAGTAATACAGTTTTTAAATGTTTTTTGACAGACTTTTCAAAAGTTATAACATCAGTTATTGTCCATGTGTATGTAACACTGGCAGCTGTGATGGGCCACAGAGAGGCCTCACGTAATTCTGCACAGAACCTGTCCTCCCAGAAAGCAGGATGAATTTATGCCCAAGATTACTAATTTTGAGCACAGACTCTTCTACAGCCTCACAAGCCATGAAAACCCTCCTGGTTTCTAGGCTGATAGCCAAAGCAACGTTCAGGAGGACGAGCAGGCAAGACTTAAGCAGCAATTCAAGGAAACAGAAACAACTGTTGCTCCAGAGGAAGAACTCTTTAACAGGAACAGTATAAAAATATTATTGAGTATTGAAATTCCATTAGGCATTCTGGGGAAGGGATTGGTGGGGTTTTAGAGGGCTGTAGGCAGGGGAAGGGATCAGTGGGGTTTTAGAGGGCTGTAGGCAGGGGAAGGGATCAGTGGGGTTTTAGAGGGCTGTAGGCAGGGGAAGGGATCAGTGGGGTTTTAGAGGGCTGTAGGCAGGGGAAGACACACTCATTTTGTGTTCCCTGGCCTCTGTGATCTTAGGATAGGATAGGAAGGCAGGGTCCTACCGCTGAATAAATGTTCCCTGTGCTGGAGGTCACAGTAATTGCCCCTTCAGTCACCTGGAGGAGAGGTCCCTGTTGCCTCTTCCAGAACTGACAGATCTCGTCCCTGCCAGAGCTCTGCCTTGCTGCCGTGCTGGGGTGTAGGAGGAAAAGGAAAAGCACAACCTTTCGGTGGTGGAGCAGGCACACAGCCAGAATCCCCTAGTTCTGGGGACAAGGTCATCTGTGCAGGTCTGGATTAGCAGGTCTGCAAACCTGGCAATGCGGGTGACACAATACCATGGTACTATCAACACCTAATACCTTTTCTATCATTTCATATTGCATATTTCTAGAACTGTGATAATACCATGAAACCTGCATATCACCCATTATTACAGGGAAGCTTTGTGACAATTATCTTTTAAAGTAGGAGGTTTCTATAGAATTGTATCTTTAACTGTATGTTCTCACAGTCCAAGGTGCATTAATCCAACAGCCAATTTATTCTTTTGTAAAAATGACACTCCAGAACCTACTGTTTGAATAGAAATAACGTTTCATAAGAAGCCAACTCAGTCCTCAGGAAAAAGAATAACTAGCAGATAGTTTGCATTCATTTGATAAAATTATGAAATTGTAGGCTTGACTAAAAACTAAGAGATAAAAATCTCTTTGGAAAACAAATTTTGCCTTCTTATAGCTGTTTATCAACACCAACAAGACAGCTATACAATATAGAGTTTAAATCTTCAACAGCTTAACATACTCCAAGCAAAGACGGTGTTGTAATAGAACAATGATCTCAGGATCGGAATCCAGAGTTGAGAACAAATTATAAAAAACTAAGGGTTTTTCAAGTATAAGTTAAGAGGAAAGTTTTTAAACAACAATTTAAAGTCATCTTTCCAACCAAATCTTTATTCCTCTTCCATGGGAAGACTGCTCTATTTCCTTAGGGAAGAAGATCTAAAAACAACTGAGTCAAAAAGAGAGGAAGAACTTTGGATCATTTCGATGGTAAAGGTGAGCTGTGCCTTGTGGAAGTCAGTATGATGTGTGCTCTGCTGAAACCTTATTTATTTACAGAGCAAAAATGCCATAGGAGCTGGCGCTCCAGGGGACAGCTTCACTCCAACATCCAGCATCCTTGCTCCATTCAGCTCCTTTTCATCAAGGAAGTACCGCACTATGGGATACTTAACCACAGAGAAGAAACTGAAGAGTTCTAATTCACCCCATTGCAAAGCCTGGAACCCCATGTAAAGGCTTCTCTGCATTTTTGGGGGTAATTAATTTATCGGCCAAAGAACAAGTCACCATCATGGCTCCTGCTCTGAGCCTGTGGATCACTCGGACAACTTCTTAGCGCAGAGAAAGGCAGCAGGCCACTGCAACGGCACGTAAACAGCCACGCGTGCATGGACAAGACTGCTTTTGGCCTTGAAGTGTCTCGTCCAGATTTAAACTCCCGGGCTATTGGCTTGGCATCAGGCTGTCAGTTGTACAGCCTCAGATGGTAGCCTACATTTTTCTGCTAACTCCGCGCCTTCTGTTCCCAAGCAATGGACGTTGGACCTTCACAGGAGTTAGGAATTATTGGATGCACTTTAAAGGCTCTTTAGGAGACATATAGGAGGTAATAATAAAGATGAAAAAAAATAAATTACATTGATTTAAGTTTTGATTGAAAACCCATCTCTCTCAGTTAGACTCTGCTCTTTTCAATGGATTTACATCATATAAATACATCAAATGTATCTGCAGAGGTTTTCAGCACAAATAGGAACTGATCTAAGTAATGTTAGTTTTTAAAGTTCTGTTAAATAAATTGGATGGGTCAAGATAAACACCTAAGATTCCACTCCTCCTTTAAGGGCCACAGTAAGAAGAATTTTTTCTTACTGTTGCATGTGCTTTGCTCCTCTCTTTCACAAAGCTACATCGGTAAGTTCTACGGGTGTTTGGAACAAACAGCATAACCAGGAGAGAGAAGCACGCGGGGAACAGCATCTCTGAGTCCCTGGCATCCCCTTCACCTGAGAGCTGAACACCACTTGGGAAAACAGGATTAGTTAATGCCAAAATGGCTTTTATGAGTCCCAGCACCTCTTGACTTCCTGTTCTGGCCTATACAAATATAAAAGGTAGCACGGCCAAACACAGATGGTGTGCTGTACATTATATGGGGACTGCACCTAGCACAGGGTGATTGCAGCTGAAGCTATCCAGTCCAAAATAGACCAGGATATCCCTTGGTTTCCTTCCCTTTCCCCCATCCTGTCTCTCTTCCATCCTTGCAGCTGAAAGTGGGAAACCCACAGGGATATGGGGCACCCAGCATCCAGCCAGATACACCCCAGCGGTCTTGGGCTGCCATCCCTGCAAGAGCACAGACACGGTAGAACACAAGAGGATTTTCCAGTCTGTCATCTCTAAGACCAGTTACTACACATTGTAACACGCGATGAGTGAAGGATACCAGAAATGACACCATTGTGTGTGTTGCTCGGTGTGCAGAGAATCACACTTACAACACATGCAGGAACAGATCCATAGAGTGGCTCCACGTAACACGTTTTCATTTGATTTTCATTTCACCCTTAGATACTCAATATTCAAACACTACCAGTCTAACTCATAAGCTTTTTGAGCAATGGTATCTCTTCAAATGGGACAGTGTTAGGATTTGGTGACAAAACTATTATTTTTTGCCAGTAAAATTAAGTCCTTTGCCACTTTCACGTGTACCTTGTACATGTGCAAGACCTTTAGCCAAAATATATGCAGAGTGGTTTCTTCTTCTGTCAACAGCACGTGCACTGACTGCTGAGGGCAGGATAATCTGAAAATTTTAACTTCAGCTTTCAGTTTTCCTAACCTTATACCATCACTACAGTCACGTCTCACTTGATATCAGTTGACTATGAATGTTTTTTGCGTACTTAGAGGGCAAAAAAATAGAAACAGAAGACAGAATACAGCATTTCAAAAGAAATATTATAGCCATTAGTTCCACAAATCCACGGTACCTAACTCAGAACCAAATTCCACCCTCAAAAAATGATGTGTCATTTATAGTTATGTGTACGTGTGTACATACAGAAAGTGAAGGGGACAGACAGAATATGAAAGGACAGTCTAGCCCCTAATTTTATAAAGAAATGTCTGCCTCAGGTGTCTCAGTGTTGTGGAGGTCTATTATATCGTTATCTTTGTTTAACAATATGTAGGCTGTATTTCAAATGGAGTTCATCAAGAAAATTAACTAATTATTTTACAGAAAAAGTTAGGGTTTATTTTTGCAATGACTTTTAACTTTAATTCAGACTGCTTCTACCAGCTCTAGCTGTCAACATTGGTTAAAATAAAACAGGCAAGCAGGAGATCTGGACCAATTTTAGCATACTTTATATGATAAAAAATGTACAACTTCAAAATAGCTAATAGAAATCTGGCACAATATTCATTCATTGCAATTTCATTCGAATATGATTCACAAATCCTTGTGGGTTAAGTATTACTATTTCTGTGATATGGAAAGACTAGCTAGAAAGTCAGTGTCAGAATAAGCTCCTAGCTTGTGTTTCTGTGCTTACACCACTCCTGTTCTATAGCTCTCCTTTAAAGAAATCTCCCATTTCAACATGTTCACATTATTTATGCCGCTTCTCCTAAGAAAAGGTAATTTTTGTGTGATGTATCAATGGCACAACCTAAGATATCCCACAGTGGATGCAAATACTGCGACCAGAGTTTGGCAAGAAATGTCTCAGCACACAACATTTTAGAATTTTCCTATGCTGAACTGGGAAATTACAGGGACCTTTGTATATAAAAATCTGATACATTACAGCAAGAAATTTCAGAATTTTCAAACTGACATTTTACAACAGAAAGAAAAAAAGGCAATTATATTCCTTTTACTCCACTGGATGCAAACCAAAGTGATAAAGGCATCTATCTTAGACTCATCACATGGTCTGCACTGGTTGGGACAGTCCTGAAAAACAGTTTCCCAGGTCTTCTTTGGAATGCTTCTCAGTCTTGGAAAATCCATAGTTAAAAGTCAAACTGTGGATTTTCTCCATCTTCCCTTCTTGAGCTTTGGCCCTAATGCGAAGAACATGATGCAACGAGTTGTCATGTTTCAAACATCCCACTCTTCTTCCTTTTTACTTTTTTCTTTTATTTGTACCAGATCACCTTGGTCTTTGATAGATCAGTTTGAAAATTCCATTGGGATTCTAAAAGCAAAAGCAAAAGCAAAAGCAAAGCACCTGCAATATTTGGCAAAGATAAAACAAATAGCTCTAAAAATTGCTGGAGGATCAACACAGTGCTGATAGCGTAGGGAGTCAAAAGACACACATTCTTTAAGGTTTCATTGTGACAGTTCTGCAACAAAGGCATGAGAAAACTCAGCTGAGTCATACTGCATTATAATGTTTATCATAAATCAATGCTATTAATGCAAGCAGACAAGACAAGTCACAATCTGATGCATTAGACTAGAGAGAACAGGAACAGACAGATTTTCTACAAACCAGTTTAACACAAAATAAATGTAAAAGCATCTTTGTCCTTTGAAACGGCCCTCTCATTCGTGAAAAAAATTTACCCACTGTTCATGCTTTTTTTATAAATTCTTGGGTTCTAAAAAATGTTTTGAGTACAGTTTGAGTACAGCATTTTCCTCTGGCCAAAAGGTCAAGGGAATTTTAAAACTGGTACATTTCTCTTAAAAGTACAGTGGCTCTTCCTTCTGTCCCCAAAGTCAGGGAAAGGTGAGGAGCTCAAGGCAATCGGCTGCTGCATTAGATGGGGAAATAATTCTGCCTTGGTTCTCCCCTTAACTCCCCTTGCTTCCCTTCCCACAACTTCCCTTACTACTTTTCATACATCACTTCCAGCTACTCTTCATGCACTGCTTCCACTCGGGAGAATGAAAGTTTGTCCATGTGTCAAATTATAGTCACTTCTACCTACAAAATAAAAGTGACGTACCATAATGATACCCTGTCCTCCAGAGCACTCTCACAAGATCGCAAAGCACTTCAGAAAAGGTATAAACTATCAGCCTCAAGATACCGGTGATGAAACTGAGACACAGCATTAGCCACAGTAAAAGGACAACCATCGCTGGAAGCAGCCACTAATTTCCAGTTTCTCTTTTTTACCACCATTTTGCCCATCATCTTTGAAAAGTTATGCCAGATCTTGCTTTCCCTGGTTGGTTGCTTACAAAGAAGAATAAACTGCTGCAAATCTCTTCCCCCTCTGAGAATCACACTAGTGACATTGTGGCTTCGCAGCATTACAGAGCTCAATAACAAGGAGAGGTACTACCAGGGCATGACATCGAAATCCAACTCCTGATCCTTAACCCTCCAGAACTGCAGAAGAACTACATTTCATAGGCAGCAGGACCATCATTATCTTCAAGTCTGACCTTCTGCATAACGAAGGCCACAGAATTTCCTTCAGTAATTCAATCAGGGGAGGGAACTAATAAGAGATGCTTGACTCTGCCTGCTAAAGCAGCTCTTGAGACTACTGAGGCAGTAGTGGTAAGGTTAAAAGGGCAGTAAGGTTATCTGTTGGGTGCTCCCTTCGAGAGAGTAAAACCTAGGTTAACTCTGTACTGTCCAAATATAAAAAAATGGCAGATTTTGTTTATAAGCCTTTATCCTCATTTATCTGCTTATTTATCAATTCTTCCAGGCTGTTTCTACAAGGATAGACCTTGAAGCCCTGAGCTACTGGCCAGCTATACAGCAGATTTGCTTAAACCTAACCGCAGTCCATGGAGCCTTCACCAAGGAGAGGAACCAATCTCTTTCACCGTCTCCCTTCTAACAGATACTTTTCTATGGTCTATTTCACATCCGTTTGTATGAACTCACGCCATGAACTCAGAAAATACATCAGCAATTCACAGACGGCCACAAACACATAAGCAGCTTTGTAGGGCTACGAGGTCTAACTAGAGATGTCCAGCATCTCTCATATGACTTGGAGCATCTCAGTTTAGTAACGTTGAATTAGGGTTACCCTTGTGCAGAGGCAAAGGTAGACTGCCCTACGAATTTAGCTTTATATTCTGAATTAGTTTAACTCCTGACATTGTTTATGTATTGGGTCTGATAGAGTATACAAGAATGGTGCCTGAAAGTTGCATTTGAATTTAATGTTGTTGCCATGTCTAATAAAAAATACAACATAAATGTGAATGTTTATCAAAGACAGAGTTCTAAGGCAAGACTGAACACCCCTCTGATTTTCAGGGTAGCACACGTTGCCTGTTTGTCATAAACAAGAATTAAACTGTGTGTTACTCACAGTTACAGAAAGCACACAAGATCAAAACGTTGTTGGGGATGCACACTGCCTTTCCTTACCGCTGTTTTCCAGCTCTGTACTGCCTAGAAACCTCAGTAGGGAAGGGAAAGAAAATGGAGGAAAGCAGCCTTTGAAAAGAAGTTTGGCAAGGCGTTTGTATCTCAAATACTAGAAAAACATCATACTAGAAAAACACTCTAAAAACCTTGCTTCGAGGATTACTTTTATCCTTATTTTATAGAGATAAAACAATGACGAATGAGCAGAATGAAAAACAAGAAAATAGTAATAGCATCAAATTTACAGGAGAGAAATCACAGTAAAAAACACAGCAGTATCGCCCTCCTTCAAGCAAGTACATAGACAGAAGTGTTCATGCTAAACAATTCAGAACATGGGCCAATTTATGAAATGAGAAGATTCACCATGAGCTGTGAGTTGTCTGCATTTTAAGCAAATTAACGGTAGCCCATTGTGGACATTTTACCTTCTTAAAGTACATCAATTGCAACAGACGCACACACACCCCAAGTACGAGACCCCTCTTGCAGAGCTTTCCTGATTCCCACCTGGGGTTTTTGTTCTGAAGCACTTTGCCGGGGCCAGGCTGGGGACATCTACTGCCCACAGGAGAGTCCGTTCCCCAAACACCCTGTGTGCCCCAATGCCACAGTGAGGAGGGCCACAAGAAGACAAGTCCCTCACATTTCCTCTTCTGCCAGAGCAGCAAAATCCTCCAACCCCTCCCTCCCGCCCCCCCCTACGCCTGTACCTGCGCCAAGGCACCCCACAGCCACTATCTTACTGCAGTAGCCTGTAATGATAGCGGTGGTTCCTTTACCAGCCCTACTTTTTCAGAGGGTTCCTGTGAATACCTAATTTCACTTCTTTTCAGAGGGGCCTTGATGATAACTGGTCATGCCCCAGGCCTCCAAATTTGACCAAAATGTGCCTTCCATGTAACTCACTGGCTTGTACTTGTCTGGAAAATTGTAACTTAATGATATTTAACATACTGCAGTTACTTCATTCTTTGTATGTGTGGGAATGCTGCGGCTTTACAGTGGTGGCTTTCCTCTGCCCATACTATGATACGTTGGACGCACTCCGTGTAAGCCCATTTGGCAGGAATTGGCTTGGGTCAATGGTTTATTAGCCATTTGTTTGCTGTTTGAAAGCCCCTGCACAGATGCTGGATGTTTTGTTTTCTTTCCCTGATTGCCTTCACACGTGAAGCTGTGAGGATATGTCGATTGATCAAATGAAACTATTGCACACTCCAGTTCCACATGGAGCGTGCCAGGGGAAGAGTCCATGTCATTGCCTGCCTTGGTCAGGGCTGCTTGTTGCAACCTGTCATCTCTGTGGCTTCTTCCACTTGCAAAATAGTTCAAGTGTTCAAAAGCTCCAGTCCCAGCCCATTTGTGCACCCCAGAACAAAGGTCACCCTCCAAATAAACACCCTTAATTTAGATTTTACAAACTTTTATGAAGATAGCAAAAAATTTGTGATGCAAGAAGTCTTCTGCCATGAAACTGTAGCGGAATTAGTGGCAAATAAGCATCATTGTCTCTACTGGATGGATTTAGACCCAATTTTAACCATTTTGCCCTCCAGTGGCTCTTACTGACAATGTGGCAATAGTCTCCTTTAATCTCATCAGTTCCAGTTTAACGATAGGCACTTTGAATCCAAAGACTGATTTCCATCAAGCATTCAATTTTTTTCAGCTATAACACATCAATATGTTAAATGAATCCATTAAATAAATGGAAAAAATTGTCCCATTTTTAAACTATGCTCATTTACCTATTTATTTCATCATTAGAGAAAAATTATTCTAAAGTATTGAACTTGTTACATACACTTTGTCAAAACATTAGGTTTAAAATACAAGTGCTTATACAATTGTATTACGAGTGCAATTTCTCTTTCTGAAGTTTCATCTTTTGTGAAGCTGAAGATACAGCTTTTGTAGCAAGGACAGTCATTATCTTTTTGAACAAACAGAATTCATTCAGTGACAGGTTTATTGCTTGTTTAGCTCAGAAATATTTGCTACAACGGACATCATAGAAAATTGCAAGAAACCAAAATATTGAATGTGTTTTGAATTGCATTATATGGAATTTTACAGCTGGAGTGATATTTGATAAAACAACGTTCTCAATTCACATCATCACTTCCATGAAGGATGTTTGGGTTCACTAGAAAAACATATTTGTGTTCAGTAGAAAAAGCTGGATCTTATTTGTTTTCTGTCAATATTTTCGGCTGACTAAAGAAAGGCCTGAATCTTCTTGACATGATAATTTCATTGTATCCCAGGATCTGCACCGAACTGAATAACTCTGCTTGCTTGAACTGCCAATGTTATTGCTTTAAAAGTTTACAGAAGCAAGGAGCGCACTGTAAATTTGACAATGCTGTAGGATATAGAAATGTCGCATTTAAAAGTATCCCTCAAAATGCTTTTTCAAAATGGCAGGATTAGGGACAAAGGTCACGTTTTTGACATTATTTACGGTCAAGTTGCTCAGATTACTTATGGAAAAAGCAGCTATAAGACTTATTATACCCACAACCACCCATCACTGTGATATATGCTATGGTGAAAAGATAAGACCAGCTCCAGCGGGGGGAATGACTGAGATGAGAAATGCTGGGTACTACACGTGGCAGCATTTCAACCTGCAAAATCCCCAAACATGAAGAGTTAAGAGTCAGTCTAAGGTCTCTCCCTAAATACTGTATTCTCCTCCGCACAGCAGGAGAGCTGCAGTTTGTGGGAGCACTAAATCAGGGAAGAGACAATACAAACTTTAAATGAACAGGAGATTTCAAGAGGTCTTAGAGAAGTTAATTCTGTTTCCCGCTAGAAAATGAATTTTCTTACCTGACTGGAATACAAAAAAGCAAACTCTGAATGGTCTGTCCTTGTACTTTAACTGAGTATAATTCACCTTATAATTTCCTGTCATTCCTTAAAATTGACTTAAATGGGTGCCTAAGCAGCACTGCTACACAAGCTCTTGAGAAGTATCAACAAAGCCTGCTAATGCAATGCTGCACTAACCACTGTAAGGTCAACGCTTTGGGCTCGAATTTAAATATGCTTTCCCTGCCCTGGATCCTTCCTTACCTCTCCCACCCTCATCAAAGATGAGCCTCAGTAAATGAACATGGTATGTTAATTCCTTAGACGATCACCTGCATTTAAAAGTTACGGATGAGCAAATCCTCTCTCCCATCCACTTGGCAGTGGTTTGAAAAGCTGAATTTCCGTGGCAGCAAGTCACCCCAACAAATTGCCGCACACGCAAAGGCAGCGCGGGGTACTTCTCAGCAGCAACATGTTTGAAGGAAGAGCTGAAGGCAATGCTTAGATAGAAAAAAAAGCCAAGGCTGAGCTGGGGATGCTCAGGCAGGGTGAGTCAAACCCCTTTCAAAGTCACAGAGTAACAACTTGTAGCAGTATCTGACTTGAAAGGATTTTTTTTTTTTCCACATTATTTTGTTCTGGAACTTGTAATAACCTGACATTTCTTAAAATATAAAAATTGAAGTACAAAGAGTCCAATTAAGTAATCCTGAATCTATGAAACAAACCAGGTGCGGCAAGACAATTCAAATTAACACTCATCTCAAGCTTCAAATCAAGTGTCAGTTTGTTCCTTTTTATTTTAATTTATTGTAGTCAACATTAGTTAAAGCTGGAGACATTTGTTCTCCTGCTAATGATATACACATAACTCCCACTTACATCCCCTTGCTCCTTCCAATTAAGAACTTCTTCTGAATGTTTCAGCTAGAAGGCTTATCTGGCACAGATTATTCACTGTATCATATGGATTCAGGTTCTTATGTCTGCAAGCTCTTTAGAGCAGCAATTTGTTCTTTGTTTAGCATATTTTGCAGTGTACAGTGCTAAATAAGCTTAGGGAGTGCTATTCACTGAGGCATGTTTGTGCTCAGTGGGTTCGGCGTTGCCTTGTGCTTTGTTGTTCCAATCTGTGCAAAACCCCTCTCCAATGCACTGTAGAAAATCCAAGCTGCCTGTAAGAAAATCTGTTTTTTAAGGAAATCTTCAGACTAAACACGCAAAAATTAGCAGGTCTGTGAAGCACTGTAGGTGGAAATGTAGCACGCGTTATATTACCTTGCTATTCCCTAAGTATACAAAACGAGCACCAGCTCACTGCTTATCTTCTCGGCACAACTAATTGCCTTCCTTACCACATGGTTTTGACACATCTTGCGTGCTCACAGGGAATATTTAACACCAACTGAGCAACAAAACAACACCCGTTTCTTCACTTGTTAAATTCAACACAGCTTGCCCAAGTTAACCATGTCATTGTTGCGTTATTTCTTTACTTTTCAGTCTTACTGAAATAAACTTTGGAAAGTATAAAGACAGGGTATTGTTCCTCTGAGAACCATGGAACAGGCTCCCCCCATTGACGCAGAGCACGTGATATTTTATGAAAGCATCACGTCTGTTTAGCTCCAAGCTCCATCCTGTGAACTCTCAGGCTCTCTGGACAAATGAAACAGATATCGGGTAGATGGTCCCTGCTGCCACAGCATCCGTGGGATGGGAGAGAGCTACAGAGCTGCCTCTTTTCCCCTTCAGGGGTCTGAGGAGGCCTTACTAGCAAACTGCAGGAGAGCAGGGCTTTGTCAGGCCAAGCTTATGGTCAAACAGCACCATCTGACGTGTCCTTCCAACAAATATCAGGTAGCAACTGAGCAAATACCATTACTCTTAACACCATTAATCTTGACACCTTTTACTTTCTCCCGTGTCAATCCAGCAAGTAGCACTATGGCTCTGGACCAAACAGAGCAGGGACAGCAGAGGGATGGCCAAGCCCAGTGGCTGCAACACACGGTCCTGGAATTCGTTTCTAAAAAGAGTGGCAAAAATTTTGGTCTTCGAAAATCATATGCCCTCTGTGAGAAAGAAATGCTTTCCTCTAAGGAAATATAGGGAATGCCTTCAGTTTAATTTCAATAAAGCTTTCTAATCATTACCGTTGTTAAGGGAATTGGAAATAGGTAATTAGTAATTTTCACTGTTTATAGGTTTTCCCTGAGGGAAAGGGAGATTTAACATAACACATCTTATATCTTGTGTGACACACACTCGTCCTCCTGGCTCATACATCAGAGACTGAGCAAGGGATGTCTTGATAAGAGACCGTAAGTTGCTACAAGGACTGTGTAGCCAAGGGTGAAAATATTCATGCTCTCAGTTGACTGAAGCAGGAGAGGACTTGTAATACCTACAGGTTATAAGACATTTGAACCCAGCCTGAATCCCTAGGATGACTGGAAGGACACTTGAATTCTGAAATTGCTATACAAGCCAAGCACTCTGTTCAAGACACCAAAAAAGGCTTAAGAGCTTAAGCTATGGAGAGTTCTTTCTCTGATGGAGATCCATGAAAACCAGAGAGGAAAGTACGCTGACGAGATTTACACTGAGGAAACATAGCGATTTCACAGAGCTACAGGGCCAGGCTCCTGCCCTCACACAGACCAGCAGCCATCTGGAGAAACTTCACCAGCCTGTCCTTCACGGAACAGCATCAAACCTTTAACAGCTTTAACCAAAGGAAATATTTCAGGTTTCTAGTCTACTGACCTGATTTTAGTCACATTTGTTTGACCGCGAAGCTCTTAATTGCAGCTGATTTTAACTTAGTACAAACTGAAATAGCTTGATTATCGTCAGTGCCAATTTGTATCACATAAGGGCTTGGTCCACTGACTTTCTTAAAATGATTCTTGATTTACTCTGAAGCTTATGGGGGTGAAACCAGGCCTCGTCTCTTCTTTACATTGAAGCTTCAGGCTGCAAGCCTAATTTTGAAAAGGAGGTTGACAGAAAAGTTCTTCTGTAATATGTAGATTAGCAAGGCAGAAAGTGTGCCAATTAGCATTAAACCTAACTGCCCCCCTGCCCCCCAACTCCTTCTGCCCATCTTAACCTACCACATCATTTAACTTACTCTTTAAATAAAAAAGAACTGGTTCAGGTTGCATATTTTATCTCACAACTGCTTCTGGTGCTCCAAGATCACATTAAAAGTGATTTTAAACATATATATTGTACATATGTTTATATGTTCCCTATCTTGCCTGTAGGGACTGATACTTTCCTGAAATTTTACATATGATTGTATATGAATGAAAATAAGAGCAAGTTCAAAGCCCAAGTAGTGTGCTTAGGACTTTATATTTTAATAAGCATAACAGGCAATGATAAAAAGACCTATCAACCTCCAGTCCTAAAGGAAGAAAAGGACTGAAATTACAACTCAAACAGTCAAAACAAGGTAAACAAGAGTTAGAAGGTTTCTCCTTATTTATTTGCTACAGAAGTTGGGGGGTTTTTCTGCTACTTTCAAGTATGGTTTTGAAATTGGAAACATGTATCTCCAAACTTCTATGTCTTAAGACATCTCCCAAAATATGTCCTAAGTTTTAACCTTAATGTCAGAAAAAGGAATTTTATATTGGTTGTAGTATTGATCTTAGTTCTATTTCATACATGCTAAAACACTGAACTCTCCTTCTTTATGTTTGTTTATCTTCTAATCCTATAGGAATACACATGACAGAACACAGATCAAACCAGCCACCTATCGAGTCAGCTACCTGCCGTACCGGGATCTTAGTGAAAGGCCAGGAAAGGATAAACTCTCTCCTGAATACCCTGCAGCAAGAGATCAAATTATAGTTACCACCATTAGCCAAGGTCAGAAAATTATTGAATACTATTAAAAGTTCATCCACGGTATTTATCTCAGCAACTTCCAGCAATGTTGAATTCCACTGGGGGACAATATATTGGCTTAGTTATTGCCTCTTACTTGACATGAGCCCTAAGCTAAACATACTAAGAAAGGATTTGGGTCAACATAGTTTTAATTCACAGTAATTCTTTCATTTCAGAAAGTGTCTTATTTCCTTCTCTCGGGCATCTGTCTGAGAACAAGCAAAGCATGATGAGCGCACTTGACTAAAAGCCCACCAAACAGTATCATTAACCTCGGCTGATTGCACTTATGGCCTCGAGACTGCGGACCATGACAGAAACAAATACCAGAAGCTAGTCTTACAAAAGGATTGGACACACTTATGGTTGTTAATAATACCTCTATCTCTGCAAGGTAAGTTGAGGCATACAGGTAGGAGTTTCAAATGCACCTCACTGAGTTAAGTGCAACAAGCACGTTCAAATCAGTACATTTACCCAGCGTCAGTCTATAGGGCACCCCATCTCCATCCTCCTGTAGAGCCTGTGTCGACTGAACCTTCCATGTGAGGGCGGACCTGACAGCATGTCTGCACAGAGCCACAGAACTACACTAACTAAATTGTCAGTGCAAAAGGGCTAAAACTAGAGTTGACACTATCAGCAGAAGACTACAGGCAAAAGCATTGCAAAGATATTTTTATTATCTTGAAAAGCAAGCATGATAAATTTGGAGCCAAAGATTTAAGGAGATATATGCATGTTAGGGTATAAAACTCATAGGCACAGAGATTAGCTTGGGTAATGAAAAGCATTTGGCATATAATTGTGATCAGCAGTAGTGCTGTCTACAGCTCTGTATGTGGTTATTTTAATTTTTAAACCTCTTTTTTTTTTTTTGGCTGCACTGCATTGTCAAAGTACAGGGTACCATGATTGCTTCAAGACTATCTTGGATCCAGGCTCAAAGTGGAAAACCCCACAACTATCAGTGCCACTAGGGACACTGTGGGTAAGGAAGCTGCAGACTGTGTTGGACTTCCTTTCCTTGGCTTAATATTTGTCCCAACCATGAGTACGGAGTTGTGAGGGACACTGTCCTTGGCCCAAATACCAGCGACACCTACAGTCAATAATGGTCAGACAAGTCAGTCACAGCATCCTTCTTAGAAAGGCCTCAGATTATGAGATGAGTCAACATGATACACATTATGCCTTAACTCAGTCTGTCTTAAAGCACTGTGAGCTCTAGGAGTGCTGGAACTGATCTTCTGCCTTGCCCGTCCTCTGCAGGCTGCAGAGACACAGGATAAACATGGATAAACAGACAGCATCTTTCCAGTCTTGCCCCATCCCAAGTAGTGTATTTTTCCAGAAAGAACCTATGCTCTCTGCTCTATGCAAGTGGAAGAATATGGAGTATGTATTTACCATTTGGAAGGAAAAAGAATATTGCCATGAGTCTCTGCTGAAGAGGAAACTTTTAGCTGTGAAGAACAGTGTGAAAAAAAATTTAAAAGTACTTACTATAAGCCTGACTTTTTTGAACGTTTAAAGAATTGGTCCTATTCCTCTATTAATATAATTTTTTAAAATTATCTCACAATCCTTAAAGGATTTCTTTTTTAATTAATGAATTAACTAATATAATTGCTCATTTCAGAAAGTTAATTCTGTTAAGAAAGAGTAGACGCTGTAATTTTGGTGACACATAAACTATACTTTACAGATAATAAAGTAGTTTTAATTGTCAAATCCCCATTAGCAAAGTTTTGGCAGATGACGAATACTTTGATCTGTGCAAAATTACAAAGCTTTACCTTTGCACGCTAGGTAAGGCTTGCATTTCTGCAGCTAGCAACTACCTGTCAAACACACCTTTGTAAACGTAATTTCTGGAGAGGTGAAGGCTTACTGGTTAAGACTTTCAAAGGAACTGGTGACTTAAAGTCTCTGAAAGTTTCTAGTGTCCCGCTTAATGGAGCCTGTGTTTCAAGATTTCCAATATTTCTGTAGATAAAGTGCCCAAAGTTGAGTGGCCAAAGCAATGCAGTCATGAGTCAACTGAAAATCAGAACTAAGCAACTATAAATCAACAGCCTTCATTTGGTTGCTAAACAGTAGTCATAAAACTGGTAAACGCAAAAAAAAACTTAATTACTTTGAATCGCACAGCCTCCATCGAAGGAGATTCCCAGGTCACTTAGGACTGACTTTGAAAGGAAACAGAGTTTTCGCATCAGAGGGAAACAGCAACACAATGACACCAGCAGTGTCCGACCCCCTCAAGGACAGTAAATGAGAGGAGCTGCGAGACAACCCTCTTCAATGATGTATGTTATGCTCATAAAATTAATTTGTATGGCATACAAACACTGGGAGAGTCCAAGACGCGGGCATGTGGGGAGGGAAGCATATTTAAAACTTACTTGGTTTAAAGAATGCCACATTCAAAAATAATTCACTGCCTTGTATAGGTGTGGCATGCTGACTCCTGGGCACGTTTAACTGTATGTCCTTTAGCCCATATAGTTAATTTTGCACGAACTTCAGAATACCATGGAGCAGCCAATCTGGGAGTTTGTGAGCCAGCTACTGCAATAATTCAACTTGTGCTGTTATCTAGACATAAATCAAACCTTCTGCGTCCTGCTGAGACAGCAAGACCTGAGCTTTGCTGAATTCCTGCATGGATAAAAAAAAAAAAAAAAAGCCTTGACAATGTAGTTGATGTGGTACTCAAAGGAAAGCTTGAAGCCGCAGATGAAACCAAGATTACAAGGTGGTTGGAAAGTAAATAACAATCCCGTCAAACAGAACCACACACAGAAGAGGGTTAGGAGGAACCTGCTGCTTAGCCAGTGACAACCAGCGTGATTCAGTACCACAAAAAGATCCAATTTACAAAGACGAAACACGAAAGAAAAGTCCTATCCAACTCTCAGTAGCAGCAGGAGAAACAAGTATGAGATACTAGTTGATAACTAAAAATGTTTGAATCAAAACAGCTATAGAATAAACAGAGGATGTTAACTTGATTCTTGTATAATTTAGACAGATTAACATCAGTAAAAAGTCCATTGAGGTTCCTGGATCTTATGGGATATAAAAGACACAAATGCAACAAGATGCAAACACTTGCAATGTCAGATTCTGTCACCTTAACCTATTGGAGTATGTGCTTTTCTGTCTGAGATATCTATCTAATGAGTGCCACTGAAGTTTCTCCTTAGTGGAATACGGCAATAGATAGATTGGTCAAAGGTAAAAGCGTCATCTTGTATTTCTATCAACTACGCTAGAGGAAATGTCAGTTTCCACATGAAAAATCATATTTTTGGAAGTAAAACGCCAATATTATTCTTAAAGAACAGATTTACTTTAGGAAAACAGAAAATACTTGATTTCTGGGGCAAATTTGCACAAATTTAATGCACACACACACGCCCACATCCCTCTTCTTACTACGAGTCAGAAAGTTTTGGGTTGTGCTCTCAAGCACGGTGTGTTTAAGGTCACAAAGAGCTCTGTAGTTCCCCTGCTGAGTACCCCCAACTCCTCCATCTCTTGCACCAGCTGGAGCCTGGGGTCGCTTCCCCTCCGGAGGCAGCACCTCAGAGGGTGAGAGCTGTGTAACCCGGGGCTCCGCACGTGCCATAGGGTAGCTGGGCAGCAGGGGAACCTGAGGCACAGAAATGATGACTCTCTGATGGCATTGCAGCAAAATGGGAAGAAAGCAAATTCAGTTTAAGAGAAGATATTGTCAACATCTCTAAGTAAAAAAATAGGTTTAGTTGGAAAAAAAAAGTCAAAACAATGAATTGAATTTTCTATGATGGAAATACCTATTCTGTCCCAGTCTAATGCTTCATTCTGAGAGGAATTCTGCGTTACATCTTGTGGACTAACTTGATACAAGCACTTGTCTTTCAGGAAAGCTCATTGAAAAAGGTATATTTGAACCTACTTACAAAGCAATACAAACAAAAGAATTTTCATTAAGAGTCGTATCTTGCTCTTTTTGACTAGGACTGCAATTTATGCCATAAAAACTTTGAAAGAAGTTGAGAAGTAAATAGTACTTCAAAAAACTTTTTCAATACACTACACAGTGAATAATACACCGGAGGCGAAAACAGATTGGTAGGATTTTGGAGAGCCATGTCCCATATGTGTACATCACCAAAGACACAGAGGAGCCTTCTGAACAGTTACACGTTGGTTTGGGATTCAGCACAAGAAACCACTACCCTGAAACACGATCACATTGTGAGTTATCTTGGCCAAAACTCATAAATTCAAGCAAAGGGAAAACATATTGGGTGTCTGGAAACAGTGGAGGTAATTTTTCCCTTCAGACCTGCTAGAGATTTTCACTATAATGAAAAACTCCGAGGTATTATTATAGAAATAAGTTGGGAAACTGTTTCCCAGCCAAAATTACTTGGATCCACTTTATACGCTAGAAAAAAATACCCACTGAAATCATAAAAACTCTCTGGATTTACACTGTTAGCTTCCCATAAAGCCAGCTGTTGATACCCAATTATTTTAAATGCTTCGCGATGATCCCAGCTCACTTCCTATCTGGGTCAAACGAGGCCCTAAAAGCAAAAGGAGACAGGCGAGCTCCGAGGCGCAGGAAGAGAACTAAGTAGAAACGAACTGCGAGCAGAGCCATTCGCAGCAATTAGAGCTCGACAGGCACTTACAGACTCCCTAGAAAAGAAAAATGTCTGCTATTGGAGTATCTACCCTTGAATGTCCCTGCCTCCAGGGGTGCCGAGCAAAAGACATATTTACACTGCAGAGTTTTGCGTAGCTCTGTTGACAGCATGAAGCAGAATATTTTCCATGCGAAAGATTTAGCCAGTTTTGGCAGCTTGGTCTTTAACCAGAAAACACTTATTCCATAAAGGCAAAACATAGTGTGATTTCACTGAAATTTTCAGTAAGACACCCTTATCTAAAGATTAAAATTGTAACCTTGTGGAGCAAAACAGTGTACGTCATGTCTTCTAGCGCACATCATCTATTACAGTTATAGAATTAAATGAGCAAGAGGGCCAAGAGTATATATATATACTTTTAGAACAAAACCAGGATTTTGCAGCTGGGACTAAACCAAATATCAAAGTCTCCAAATTCTTAACACAGGCTGGAAATTCTGTTTTTTCAGACTGTTCAAAGCTGTAGCTTGATTTGAGGCTATCCCAAACTCACTGTGATTAAGTGGACAAAATAAGTAAAACTCAAGAAGAGCAGGGTAAGTTGAGCATGGCTATTTGTAAAATAAATCTATCCCGATATGCCCACATACCTTTTTGTGCAGATATTTTTTCCCTTTGTACATTTAAATGCACACAAGCCCACGAGAGAAATGTAGATTCTTCTAGGGATGCAACAATATTCAAAAGAGGACATTTGAGAGGGTGCCATGACTGAACTAGCAGGAGGTGTATTCACTATTCACTCTCGGTCTTGCAGGGTAGGGATTACATCAACACTGTAAAACAACATCGGATATAATTTCTCTCTTCTCCGCAGGTCTGTATTCAAGTGGAACCAGGCAACTGCGAGAGACACAGGAAACCTGTCCTTCTCGGGGTGTGTGTTATGTTTAATTGCTGAAGGCACGAAGCATTTTAAAAGGTTTGTCAATAAAATCCCTATTTAGTTAACCCCAATCTCCTCAGATCTCTTGTTACAGGCAGCCTTCTGCTCTTAACATCTGGGCAGGCAAAGCCTCCAATTACACTGCTGCATTTGGTGGCTTAATAGACCTAGATAAGGGTCCCTGCGATATCCATTTCCCTTGGTGACTGCTTATCTCTGGCTAGTCCGATGATACGCAGCCTCCATGTCACAGCGAGGCACATAATCATGTGGCAGGCCACGCAGCGTGTGTGCATATTCACATTAAATCCAAAGCTTCCCGTGACCTTTCCTCTTCTGGGGCTGGACTTCAATCTGTCACAGCTACACTTTGTAATTGATGGGGAAGGGGCAGGGGGAAAGGGAGAGAGCGGTCCAAGATCGTGGCCAGGAGCAGGCTCGCACTTGCTCCAGCTCTTCTCCCCTGCGTTGCAGCCTGCTCCTTGCCGGCATCTTTGAGGAGGAGGCAGGAGCGGGCAGGAGCAGGCAGGGGCGGACAGAGTGCTGCTGAGCTGGCAAGGGACCAGATGGCAGGCGCTCGCCAGCCACTCCGGTGGCCCCGGGGAACATAGCCCAGTGTTCAAATCACCAAAACTTCTCCAGATCATGACTTGAGGCTCCATCCAAAATAAAGATCTACTACCAGTCAAACAGCTCCACGGTAAGGTTACTCCTTAGCCTGTTCCTAAAGAATGGTATTAAAGAAACCCTGTGAACATCAGCTCTCAGCACACAGTTGTCTCCTCTGCACTGAAATGAATCTGTGACCGTTTGCTGCTAAGCCTTGCTATGTGCAACTGTAAATTACCACAAACTTCTCGTAGTTCAGCCTCTGGAGTTTGTCAACTCGAATATTTGACACCCATTCTTTTTGCTGCACCCAGATTTTGTATTGTGCCATGCTGAGAATTCCTTCCTGAGTAACTCTCACTACAAATGCAGACATTTGCCCTGCTTTTTCCTTCGTTTTCATTTTTAGTTCCCCCCCTCCACAGCGAAATCAATGTCTTCACAAGCTTTTTAGAAATTGTTTCAGATTTAATATTTTGATGTTGAAAGGGAATTTGCTGAGATTCTGTAGCACCACAGACTGCTTTTCCTGCTTTTTTTAAAGGCCACAGAATATCATTGCCCTCTGGTTTTCTCAGTCCATCTGCCAGCTAATTGGCAGACACTGGTAAAATCAGCTTTTCTGTTCTCTGTACTGCTTAGTTTTCCTCCGCTTTTGCATCAAGTTCGGTGACAATGAACAAGGGCAAATCAGCTTCAGAAATTTCTCTTAAAGCTTTTATTTTAACCTTCAAGTCTCATGTTTGTCGCTTTAAGTTTATGTGCCAAAGACATGAGAAAGCAGAAGCCAGCAGTTTGTCAAAGCATGCTCTCCAGGGATTTGGGCTCTGTTTCAGCTGTCACCCTGTCCCCACATACACCTATTGATGTAACTTCTGCTGTGCAGCTACAAATGGTGAATAATTCCTCTCTCGGAGCGCGCTTCTGCCTGTGTTGGTGTCAGTGTTTTTGATCAATAAACCATTGAAGCGTCTTCCAGCAGGAATATTGTTTCGACTGTTGCTCAGGAACAACACGTTCCACGCACTATTTCCTTGTTTTCAATGCTATAGATGAGCTTTTTACTTTTATTTTCTCTTCATGCAGCATCTTCTCTAGCTTGCTATGCAGCTACTGTTCACTGTTGATTCATATCTCCAATTCTTGAAATGGCTCACTTGTTTCTACTGGTATAAATTAGCTTTAATCAAAGTAAGAGGTAACTATCTGTATTACTCCAAGCAAGGATTTCAGTTCTTTTTGTGGCATTGGCACCTAATGGAGCCATTTCTTCCCATTAGGCCTGACACTTACTTCTAACGTAATTCTCTGGGTTCACTCAGTCCTTTTGAACTTGCAGCCCCTGTATTTTTAGTTATGATGTTAGGTTTTGCCAGGCTGCTCCAGAGCCCAGGAATGGCACTTAGAGTAACTGCCTGCTAGCAGGACATTCAGTGCTTTACATACTCCTCTGTTTTTGAATCCCTCTTCTGCAAATGAAATCCAAACCAGACATCTCCACCACTGCTGCATGGAAGTGCCATCATCCATCTTACTTGGTGAAACTAGTGACTTTATGCTGTCTTTACCCAAGCTGATGTGGATTCTACTTCTAGCACCCTAGATGGACTGCTGTGCTGGTAAATGGGGTCCTTAAACCCATGCAGACCACAGTGTTTCCCACATTATTACCATTAGCGGTACGCTAATACCAGTAAAGCCTAAGCACTGCTGTCCCACACCAGTGGTTTTGCTTTTCTCATCACCTCCCCCCAGCTTCTGCTGCGAACTGACACATTCAGATGGTTCTTTTCTTGTGTATTTTCTTATGACTGATATACCAGAGATCTTGTTCTGATTTCCACTTTATTAAAAATGCAAATGCAGACAAGTATGTGCTATTGGCAATACATTTATAGATGGCTCTGTTTTTGCAAAGTCTTGGTGTTTAGAGGCACTGGGTGTGCACAACAGACAATCTGTTCTTCTTTTGTTTAGAGGGTTTTTACATACTCTGCCCACACTGGGATTTTCTTTTTCCACAAAGCTTTGAGCAGATTTCAGGGCTGTCTGTTATATAGACAGCTGATAGCACTTCATTTGCCCAGTCTGTGGAGGAGATGCCTTTACTGTCAGATTTGCAGAACACTGCAAGCAATACTAATGCTGCCATAAGGAATAGACTTTTCTAATATTGCCTGAGTAATTTGATTTACCAAATCCTTACATCATTTCTATATTTAAGGGTTTTCCCTACGACTGTGTAAACATTAACGTATTAAGTTAGTAACACTACATGTACTTCATTGCTGTTCTTTCCGGTATTTTGCCTTCTCCCTCAAAACCACACACTTGTCACCTTTATTAAACCGTTCTCCTTGACTTGCGCTCCCGCTGTATGCACTGAATGCCATGGGTGCGTTAGCTTGCCTCTGCAACACACTGTGAAAACTATTTGTTGGAGGCTCACACCCTGCATGCCTTTTCCAGTGCTGCACCGTGCTTTCGCAGTGCCTGATTAGGTCCTTGGCACACGCTTTTCTTCTGATGGTGTATCCAGCTGAATAAAATTCCAAAGTATAAATTCACACACAAATAAATACGCAGGAAAATATTTGCAGTTTCATAAGGAATTCGGCAGCAGTTTTAGGTGTAAAAAAATCAATCAGGCTACAAACGTTAGAACATTAGCCAACATCTGACTAGGCAACATTTTTAATGCCACCTTTCATTTCAAAATGCTGGATTACATTATGTTACACAGGGATGTTAGACATATCGTGAATGTCACAGTCAACTAGCAAAGAGTCAGGGCTATTCCCTTCACTGAATTTAATTCCCACATAGGAAGAGTTCCCCTCCCGCCTTGCTGGCGCAGCACTCTTCACAGCTTTGCCATTATGTCGCTTTTTCCATGGCACCTTTCATCTGACGATATCAAAGCAAGCTACAGACACATGCTAATAACAGATCGTTCTTAGAATACTTATGAGGTAAGAAATTATTATAACCTCCAATCTATTGATGAGAAAACTGAATTAGAAATTTGTTAAACAGTGTTAGAAATTGATTAGAGGTCACAGATGTCGGATTTACCCCCCAGATGGGGGCTCCCAGCCCTGCGCGTTACTCACAGATAACACAAGCTTCTTAACAAAGGTCTCCCATTCAACCTAGTGGTTTTGCACGTGACGCCAATACAGCTGCAGGTACGAAGGTATTACTCCCACGCCCCAGTACAATTCATTATATTACACTGCTACCCTTATTACAACAAAGTGGTGTCATTAAAGCTAATCCTCGAGAGCCCCACGGGAGTGTGTGACCAGAATGAAAGCAGCAGGGCACAGTTCACCAACCACCAGAGAAGCACTTTACCGCAGCTTGCTTTCAGAAGAAAAAAGCCTCATTTTAAATAAAACAAAAACTTTTACTTTGATAAATGCTGGCTGCTTCAAAAAGATACTCTGTTCTCAAGTGTCCCCAGCTAAATGCCACCACAGCTGTAAGGGCCAACCACGTGTATAGTCAGCCTGGGAATTATCCACACAAATAAAGAGCACAGCTTGAAACATTGACTTTTTCCTGATCAAAAGGGTCTGGGAGACAACTGGACAGTTTGGGCCAGGCAAAGGATAGGGCTTTGATTCTTTCCAAAGAGCACCCCAGTGAATAGAGTAGCCGATGTGGCCCTGGTGGCAGTGATACCTTCTAACACTCTCCTCATCCCACACACGTTACTTAAAACCTTGGCCTTGGGTCTGTGTAGGGTTTGGGTTTTTTCCATTTTTCATTTTGTTGAAGAACTTCTGTAGGGAAAATCTGAAATACAATCAATCCTTTCATTAGCTTTTTTAATAGCATTCCCTGTCTAAGCTGCCTCACCCACATAGCAATTAATAAATTGCAAATATTACCAAAGAGACCTTGTCACATCAAAAATGTCTTCACTATACCCATATTAAGGAAATATATGCTTAATTTTATTAAAGTATGGTTTTTATTTTTCTGTGTGTTTTCATACTAATTTTCTTAATATATTTCAGTCTAAAGTGAAAAAAGAATACAGGAAAATCCCTTTCTATCCTGGTTTTACCTAGATTAATTCACCAGTTATTTTCAACTACATATGCTGAAATTAAAGATTTAACAATAAAAAAAATGAAAAAATTAAAAATAATGAAATACTCACACTATTTCACTTTGTAAAGCTGTTCTTTTTAACAAAACCTAAAGGATTTAAGGATTTAAGCCACTTGATAAGGCACAATGTTCTTCAGAAAGATCTGTTTCTCTTTTAATAGCCATATATCCCCGTCTAAACAGAAAACAATCTGACATGGAGATGTATGACAGCTAATCAGTGTATTCCAAATAAATATATTCCATCAACATTATGAATTTTGCAGTTTATTTTAATTCTAAAAAGAAGTGCTGCAGCAATCACAGCAATGGCTTTGGTCTTGATTTCTTACACAGCAATCCAGAAGGGCATAAAGTTCCACCTTGTTCTCCAATTCTTGTCTATCTTATCATCTTATAAGCATATATATGGTAAAATATCTTTACTAATGTCATAACAACATGATGGGATGGAGATCTGTTATTTAGAACCAAAAAAGAATCAGAGATCCTCTTTAGCCCTCCTATGTCAAACCAGTTTATTTTCAGAGTTGTGCTGTTTTGATTGCAATCAATTTGCAGAAGAAAACTTCATAAAAACAAAATAAAGTAGCATCAATTGTACAAAAGATGAAACAAGAAGGTAGTACAAAATCATACTGAAACTGTAAAAAGTATACCCTTCTTGGGTGGTACATTTTGTTTTTTAAATATCAGGCAGAAATTACAATGACATTATTTTCTTTAACTGATCTCATAGGATTACCTGTAAGAATTGTTATGAAGTTAATGCTGCATAATTGTTTCACCTGAACATAAAGCTATAACACATCATTGTCCCTGCAGGCTTACCTGCTTTGTCTGCAAATGTAAATTAGTGTCTGGGTGTATATAAAAAATCTGCAACCTGTTGCCAGTATTGGAAACCTACAGAGCAATAACAGCTATTGGCTATACTAGAGATTTCTGGAATAATACCTGCGATATTAAGACTAAAAGCTGATAGGGATCTAATTTCATCGAAGCGAAGAGCAAGAGTCCCCCTTGACCTGGGCGGCAGTTATATCGATTCCTCTGTTGCATTATCTGGCATTTCTTAACAGCAATGGAATTCTGAATCTTGTTAAAATACATGGCTTCAAAGCACCAACTTCCAGTAAGGCATTAATTCAACTATTCATGAGCCCCATAATCACTCACTAAAAGAACATATCCTATGAAGCACATTCTATGAACATATTTGTGCATTTATATTTTCTAATTTTAAAAAGGTTTATTTGCCCTCATTCTAAAGTTTCTTTCCACAGGACACCAGCTGGAAAGGCATAAAGTAGTATACGAAACAACACTGAACTTCACACCTTTATCTGAGGTGATCAAAAAGTAGTTACTGTGCCTGTGGTGTAAGGAAGGTTTTAATGTCTATGAAATTTCCCACTGGCTTGTTGTTTGAAGGGTGGTTCTAAAATGGATCCTCCTCATCTGAAGCCTGAAACTCATTGTTTGATGGGATAGGCCTGAATACAAAACACTCCAATGCAATTTATGTTCATATTTTGAAGGCCCAGATCCACATTCTAAGGAGTTTGAGTAGTTTGAAGCCATGTCTTTTCTCTTTTTTTACCAGAAACAACTCTTTCCTTTTCTCACTCTTCCATTAAAAACCATCACAGCCTATATATTCAGGGTCTATAAGATGAGGGATGAAGAGGGAATTTTTTTGTTTTAAACATCAGTATGCAATACTTGTAGATTAAATCATGGGAAAAACATTCCAGAAGAAGATTACAATCTGATGTAGATGGGAAAAGCAGCCCAGCCAGGCAGGGTGAGGAATGTTATCAGAAACGCCTATTTGTATCTCATAGCCCAGAGTACAAAAGTAGAAACATGTTTCCTTTAAACACACAGAAATCAGAATTCTTTCTGTGATACGATAACGCTGGAAAACTCCACCAAACAGGGAGAAGCTGTTTTTGAGCAAATCAGGGCCAGATTTTCCAAGCAGAGTGTCCAGCCCTGAATGCCTGAGAGGTTAAACACAAAACCTTTGAGAAGAGATACAGAAAGAGAGACAGAAGGACTTGTACAGGCAAGGGATTGGACTAAAACATAGTGCTCAGAATTTGGTAACAAAGTGGATACAGGGGTAATGAAGGCAACAATTAAAAAGAGGTACAAGAGAACAGGAATTTGGGGAAAAGAAGAGGAACACAAAGTGCTTTGTTTTGCCCGATTGAATTTCATGGAGTCATAGTGCATCTGGTGTGATTTACTAACAGGCTGATGAAGGCACTTGGACCTCAAATAATTTCTCCCAGTTTATTATTAGCTGGCAGTAAATAATTATCAGTGCTCACATCTTTCTAATTAAATGTATGGATGACACTCCTTAGTTTACATATGCTACTCAATATAAGGCTTCGACAGACACTGACCTGTAACACACAAGTGCTGAAACCGGATGTATGCACTGAGAAACTCTAGAGGCAAGCATAACCTGTCACCGCCACGCCGAGCAGAAGACATTGTTTTAAAACTGTCTGTGTCAGTCTCATGGCATGATGGGTTTATATGTTCAAAATATTGTAATATTGCAATATTTCATCTTCCCCTCACGTGTTTCCTGCAACACCTTCACAGCAACGTGGGCTAATCAGACACGTATCTTCAGCTGGCACGTACTGGCAGAAATTTACTGACCTCAAGCCAGGGCCTGAAGAGTGTTTTCATGGGTACAGCCTCCCCCCCTACTTACCACTTGCTGAAAAGCAGTGAGAAAGCTTCACCTTCTCATCCAGACAGTGTCTGTTTCTCCTCTAATTTAGTCATTACAGGCATTTTAATATGCAGGTAGTGCTGATTATTACACAAAGTACTTTTGATAGTGATACACACACAACATTCCCTATGACATTGGCAAATGTCTCTCTCTTGCTCCCCTTCCCGATGGGAAAGGGTAAGAATTAAGCATAGTACACTATCTTGGCTCTAAATTAAGCCCAAACTAGCAGTAGGTGAGACTGGAAGCCAGACACACCTAGTTCCTTGTTCCCATCCACACAGCAGACCACATTGTCACCTCAGGGGAAAGAACATTTCTATCTTAATGCATTAAATAAAAGCTGACTCTAATCCATTGCAGCAGTGAAAACATTTAGGGAAAAACAGCACTGATTCGCCATACTAAGCAGTATCTCTGTGCAAAATTCACAATTGCTAGCATTTCCCTTAGCTTTCAGTACCCATTTTCTATGAGTGTTCTTTTCTCCAGGTAAATACCAATAGTTTGTGGCCTACTGTTTGGAGGGCATCAGTACAAAAAATGAAGGAAATGACATAGTTGTAAGAATGTGCAAAATTCCAGGCAGACTAATCATCTTAAATTTGCCTGAGACAAATGGTCACCACAAATTAGGGCAACACATTGCAGCACGGGGGTACAGCAGTCGGACCAAAGAGATGGGACAGGAGAGTTTCTATTTTCTAGGAGGTCTTTGCAGCTTTTTGGCAGAGAAAATCCCAACAGCAGCCACAGGGCAGGTGAGGAAGGAGTTGTGGCCGGAGTGGGCGGTGGGCAGCTCCTGCAATGGGGTTAGCACAGGCGTGGATGAGGCCTTGCTACCCAGGCTAGTGGGCAACAGGGCTCTAGGGTCCCACAGTCTCTACCTGAGTGTAGAGAGATGTTACAGGAGGTGGCAAATGTCTGCTCAAGAAGTCAGCAGAGACGGAAACTTCAAATGACTATTGCAACTCTCTGGGAAGGGAGCGCTTGGTTATTCTCTAATGCCCAGTTACCTTGCTGCTCTCCTTTCCTTCTCTTAATCACGTACTGTTTTGTGAATCATTTGACTCATTATTTATGAGTGAAGAAGTACAGCTCATTGGGCAAAGTGAAATAGTTTTGGCTTTTGTGTGAGGAGCCAGACCGGTGTTCATTAGTGACCCCCAGAACCTGAACCCAGCCCTAGCAGCTACCAATGCCAAATCCACCTGCTCCCAACATTTCCCAGCACCAGTTCCAGCAACACGAGTACTCAAAAAAAGAGGCAGCTCTATTATTAAGACCTAGGAACAGACTTCTTCCTTGGAAAAGAACCCCTGTGAATGTCAGAAAGATGGCATAGGTTTACTTGGCTCTCTTTGATTGTGTCAGTACTTGTTACACTAGCATGCCGAGTACTTGACCTTGGTGTGTTTAACCTCTTACACAACCCTTCAGCATCCATGAGCATTTTCTGGTCATGTATCCATAGTACAGCTATAAAAATTCCTTGTTAATCTCAGTCATCATTTGAAAACATTAACTAAAAATACATCTAGAATGCTATCTCAATGAATTCAAATCCCATGTATAGCAAAACCAGTTATTTTACAGCATGTGGCATTTACATTTCTATTTCAGCTGCTATTACCGTAGTTCATACATTCATTATGGTGAACAATTTTTTCCTAGTATCCTCAACAGTAAAACAAGCATTTCTGATTAGATGACCTCAGCTACCTACAGCTCTCATACACTAAGCAGTACAGAGTGATCCCACAGAGACTGAGTAGGATTTTAATTGCCAGTTTGGTATATTTGTCTGGATTCCTTTCTTGTGTAAATCCAACGAATTCAGGGACATGCTTCTACATGATGACATTTTTTCTATTTAAGATGCTGTAAAATTCCTCCAGCACTTTTGCTCTGGAGAACCTTAAAAATCACGAAAGGCTGTGATATTGTGATGAATAGATAAGCACCTTTAAAATGTACATCATTATGAGTATTGCCTCTAACAACTATATTTTTATGACAGAAAATCTATTCAGTAAATTCAGTAAATATTCATTCTTACCACAAGACTGCTGTCCAGAGAAAGTCTTTTCCCAAATTCCCTTTTCTGTAGCTGTCTCTTTCTCTCCATAGCTGAGGTTATTTGTTTTCCTTTTGATCAACTAGAAATGTCAGACTGTTTCCACCATCACTGCAAAAAAAAAAAAAAATTAAATGCACATTTCAATATCCTACTTAACAGTTTCTGTCTTTCATCATTAACTTTGTAATAACCCAGCAGCTAATGACTTTGTGTCTATAGTAGGCTGTGTTCCAGGAACAAATTTTCTGTGCCAAAACAGCTAAACTCTCCAGACAGAAATATTACCAATATGTTTGGGTCACTTCTCAAAGGAAAAAAATAATAATCTGCTACCACTGTCTTTATCAATGCACCCCGTGTTTTCACCGTCTCTTCTGGACCGGGCTGGGAGCTGGGTTTGCAGAGCCACTGGACTACCTGAGGCCGAGGAGGGGGAGGCGGGGAGGGGAACTGCTCGTTTCACATTAATTGCACTCCTCAGTAAGCCCTGCTTGTTGGCACATCTGTGCTGCTCCTATGATGTACAAATTTTGGACTTAATCCTGAAGAGTTTTAAAAGCTTTCAACTCCCATTATCCTTAATGAGAGGCGAATGCCCTCAGCACTTTCCTTACATTTTTAAGGTCAAAGATTCTGCTGTGATAATCAGACATTCCCACTGCCCCTACAGAATGGCCGGGGAACTTCATCCCGTAAAGCTATCACAGAGGGAATTAGTCTTTCCAGTTTTGTAGGGTTTGGTTACTCCTGGCTGATGGTTTCTCCGAAAACCAAGCCACAGCTCTCAAGTAATAACTACCACCTCTCCCTTTTCCCGACTGTTCCTGATGGTATACGCCTTTGAAAGTTTTAGCTTGTATTTTAAGGTAGTATTTATTGTGTGTAATTCAGGAACATGAGCAAAGCTAATGAATTTATTCAGGATTTACAGAAAGTGGTAGGATAATAACAGAAATCAGAATCTAGCCTAAATGAAGGCAGGCAGATATGGTCATAAATACAGAATCAAATACAGGAATTTTCTCCTGCATCCCATAGGGATTGCATTTACTGTATCAGAGTGCAACATGCTACGTCTCTTCACCTGGGCTAACTCCCACTAAGGACACAGAGCTTTCACTACAAGAATTGTCCACATTTTTAAGTCAAGATTTGATGTGGAAGCCTATTTAAAAATACCATTCTAGTACAGCTGAGATATTCATACAGTGCTGCTTCATGCTAATCCTAGAGCAATTAATTGCATTTGACTGAAAAACAAGACTAAGTGAAAGACAAATCTGTCTGTTTCTGATCCTTTTTCTTTATTGCAAATAGCCCCTTCCGTCACAAACAGCCAGGTGATGCACAAACAGCACTGGGCTTGGCTGTAGGGTAATGCAGCTGGCATTCCCAAAAGAAGCCCTGCGTGTGCCCTCCGGATGTACTTACGTGCCTGTAGATAGACTTGACTTCTCACGCACCTGCGAACGATCACATCTGTCGCGGTGGTGATATCAAGCAGATAAAACCAGTGCAGCTCTTTCCCCACATTGCACCCAAACGCTCTGCCATGAGGGGACAGAGGAGGCTGTGCGTGGGGCAAGCACAGGCCGCCCGCGAGCAGAGCAGGATGCCCCATGCAAAGCCTCCGAAGGCAGCTGGAATTCACAGGGCTCCCAGGGCCACACAAACAGGGATCCTCAGGAACAACGTGGACATTACAACTGGGACTGCTCTTGTAAAACACTTCCCATGGGGAAACCGTAATTGTCGCAGCTACCAAGCCACCCAGTGGTAAATTCAGCTTTCTATTAAACAACACCTGGCATCTCCTACACTTGTTCTGTACTTCTGGTTTACACTTATGCAAGGCCAGAATTCAGGCTATTTTCTCAAAAATGTATAAAAAATTAGCTTCTATCCACATTCACCGGAAGAACACATGCAATGAGAACATGTAGGCACAAGGGCAGGAAAATCTCAGTTACTGCACTATGATCAATCTTTCCTTGGTTTGTTTTTTTTTTTTGCAAGTTCACCTGGAAACCCTTGCTTCCTTTCTGTAGTACTAATCCTAAAGATACACACAGTTTTTAATTCAGCTAATAAGGAATCTCAGTGGTGTGCTATCACATAATTACCGTTGTTTCCTCATTAGCTATCATGTCTTAAAAGAAATACCACAATAGAATTGAACAAACAGAGGCGATGTATTATACTGTTCTTGTGATTATGCCAGAAATTAGCAGAAGAAAGACCTTATGTAATCTTTATATCATTCTTCTGCGCATTCGTAATGCCTGGAGAGCATGACTTCCACTGAGAGAGTCTTTGTTCATCAGTGAGTACAGAACCACTTAGGAGTGAGCTAGTGAGAGCTATAGTCGGAGCCAATTATCCCAGCAGAAGGTCAAGTATCTCATATGAATAAGTGCCTGAAGTTTCTATCTGCAGGTATTTGGTGGAACCACCCCAAATCCTAGCTTAGAAGTAAAAGGAGAAAGGATTATTATTAACTATTCCTACATGCTATGCTGCCTTGGGCACTTCAAGGAGTGGATTTACTGCAGCCCTACCTATCACAGCACACGGACCTACTCATATCACGGTGAGGCAACCTCAGACCTGCAGACTCCACTCCTTCACCCACACACACCACGGGAGCTGAGATCTCTGGGCATGTTACCATTAGCAGGCTGTCATGGATCTCTCCTGAGGAGTTAACAACCTAAGGCTGAACCCATTTAAAATTTTGAATCAAAGGTAATTATCAGACAAGATAATACAACACATCACCTGTACCAACATATGCTGGTGCCTCAAAATACTCAACTCAGGAGCCTTTAGAGAAAACTGATCCTCAGAGTGAAATTCTTAACAAAAACAGAACAATTTTCCATCTTCGAATAGTCATTTTTGTACATCATACTGCTTGTCACACAAAAAAAATTACCCTCCAGGTAAATCTCCCTTCCTCTGAGACCGACCAAAAGACTAACAATTCAAAATGGAGGTAACACATCCCCCGGGGAGCTCAGTAGAGGAGAGTGGCTGTCCAGATGGAACAGTCTTGAGTTGTAAAAGCACTGAGAATCAGTTTGCCCAATCATCAGAAATACTATTTTTGTGTTACCAAGAGAACAGACTGTAAAAATTTATCCACCTTCCCTGACCGATTTTCTTTTTGACATCTTTACAGCAGAGACCCCAGTGATCAGCATTCAGACCCTGACTGTCCCATTTAGCTCGGCTGAACTGTGAACTATTGCAAAGTCACTTCTGATTTACGGTGTCTTGGCTGGAACTGCACTCACATATATACATTGCCTAGTCTTTGGGGGCACATCTTACAGTACTTTGTGCTGCAGGAAAATCTTCCACTGTAGGGCTCTTCCCGAAGGGACTATAGACTTCATCTGTGCTGAGCATATTGGGGAAGGAGGCGCTCAGCGATTAAGCCTGTATCCTCAAGGAGTGTACGGGGATCAGTCTAGGAGAATGCAGGTCCCAGATGTTTGCCTACTGCCTTCTCAGTTTTGCATTGAGCTCAGGAAAGAAGGTTTCTGTATGGACATAGAAAAAAACCCTCGCAGGAAGACCTAAGTGGGAACTTGCTCCAATACAGAATACTCTCACTGTTCATCTAGCCAGCCAGCCAGAGGCATCAGCTTGATTATATATCCTGAAGTGCAGTATTTTTAGTACTCAATACAAGAACATTCATTACTTCAGGAGATTGCTCTAAAACTATGCCCCGGAGAAACAGTGTGATTAACATAGAAAAGCACTCTCCAAAATCTATGCAAGAAATTTCTTGGATTATAATACCTGCTTCATTTCTAGTAGTAACAAAGGATGATTGATGTATATTGCTTTAGCTGATGAAAACGTATAACATTATATTCCTCAGATCCAAGATACTTTCAGACAGATTGAAACTGCAGTTACATTTCAACAGAACTATGCCAATATATGCCAACTGAGAGCTAGCACACCGTATATCTCTTTGGTAACTGGAAACGGACTGTATTTATTTTTCTGTCTCTACAAATTAGTATAAATTCAGCAGTTATGACACATGACAAAAATGAGAGCTCTGCAAACTAGCATCTTTTCGTTTAAATTCAGACTAGATAGAATGCAGCTTCCCCACCCCCTGCTTCACACACCTTAATGCCGCCAGAAGGCAAAAGCCCCATAGGGCAGCAAGGTATTCCCTCTCGGAGGTCTGCTTCTCTTCCCGAGCTGTTAACGAGTGGACAGGGTTTGTGATGTGGACATCAAACCGTTGGGTAATGGAACAAGGCCAAAGTGATCACCACCAAGCACTGTTTTCTACTCTGACAGTCCTGCTTGTTCGATGGCTGTACTTGAAGGCTGAAAGGAAATAACCAGAACTGGTATTATCCCTCAGCAGTCAACGGAGACGGAAAATACTATCACTAGCATAGGTCAGGAAGCAGCTAGGAGAAAGTAAAAATTGTCATCAATGCTAATGTTAGTTAGAATGAACAGGTGACCTAAAGGTGAAAGATTTTATATCTCATTACCAATCTCTGGAGTGATTCAGTTTCCTGAGAACCTAATTGAATTGAATTGAATCTGTCATTGTCCAGCTGTGTTTCTTTTGCTGCCTCTGGTGCTAAACCCAATGTTTTCTTGTGGCATTTGTAGGAAAAGAAGGAGAAATAAGTACAGTACACTTTGTTTGGACCTTCTCACAAGTGGAAGAAAAAAAGATTCCAGAATTATGGATTTGATCTGTATTTAACAGATCACAGGTTGTTCAGTTCTATAAAATCACTACATTTATCTTCCCAGTCAAAAATGTTTGTACCAAGTTTTTTGAGTATTTCCCTGATTTTTAAAATGGTAGAGTGGTCAAACCATCAGAGCAGTAACAGGAGAAAACCCCACCTCCTCAAAAGATGAGAAAATTCTGCACAGTGATTAAAAGTGAGGCATGAAAATGGTTTCAGTACCACACCCCTATCTCTCCCTGTCATGGTATTTAGCCTGGTCATGACTCCAAGTGATGAAGTGGAAAAGTAATTCCAAAATTCTTCTTTTGAGCTGATGTTTCTGACTTCAGCAGTTGGCAAATAGAAAACTACAGCGACATCTGCATTTCTGCAACCTGAAACTTCCCTAAATGTTTTTTGTTTTGCCCACAGTGTATTTCCTAGCGATACTGCATGCAGAGCCTGCCTGCCTAATGCCCAATACTCCCAGGTATTTGCTTAGACTGGTCAGCAGTTTGTTAGTGCTAATGTATGCATTGTACATTCACACCCACTGGATTAGGTTGCTATTTAGATAAGCAAGCCGCATTTTTGCAGAGAGGGAAGGAGAATGAGCCATGTGCCAACATTAATGAGTTAATTAAATTAGAAAAATTCCAATGCAGGGACCTAAAATGCTTAGATAAGTAGAATACTATGGGAATTACAAGGCAGCAAACACAGCACTGCTGTACCATTCTGCCTACATATCTAGATATTCTGACTGGTTTTAGAAAATTATATTAAATTACATTTGTCTAGTCAGTCAGAAAATATCTAGCTAGTAAAAGATGCTTTCCTAGTCCTCCATTTTTGTTTTCCTGTGGGATGATTCATTTTGATATGCCCTGAACGTCTTATAATCTCTAAAACTGTTCCAAAGGATATTGGAAGTGTACAGGCAGCGCACAGAGCCAGCCATGCCCTACAAGTTATGTTGTGATTCAAACCACTCCCTAATCCAGTAGTCCTCTAATTCTGGTTGAAAACTGTCCAGTGGTCATCCACAAGGCTACAATAAAGTAGCCCCAAGGAAGTGTGGGAAGGGTTGGAGCTAGCCCAGGAACCTTCTCGTCTTTGTTGGGATTTTAATTTAGTATGATGACACTGACACATGGCCGTCTACAAAGACACTGAAGGTCCCCTTGAAAGGGAATCAGTGGAGCACAGAGGATGGTCTTGTGCAATTTTTGACTGGTGATCACTTGCCAGCAAAGAACAGGCTCTTAGCACAATGTTCTAGAAACACAGCATTTAAAATAAAGTGTCTCAGCTACTAAATTCCACCCTATTTCAACCTCAGTTTTCAATATATATTTATGCTTTCTTCATGCAAGATAATCTTCCATTTATTCAGCAAACTAAACAACCAGTAAAGCTTTCTATAGCATTGCTTCTAGGATTTAAACAAGTTAAGATTAAGGGCTTAAATCTAGCAAACCTATCAATGTGCTCAAAATAATACCAGGAATTTCAATAAATCGGAAAATAAAGAATATGGCATTAAAGATGTTATTACTACGACAGCTGTCAAGATGAATTGCATGAGAAGCATTTAAAAGATTTATATCTCAGTATCTCACCAGGTTAATTAAATGGATGCATGCATTCATTTAAGAGGATAAGGTGGGTTGCAGTGACATAAAATGAGAGGGCACAAGATTATGTTCTTTCAGCATTAACAAGAATGGGTTGAACTGATATCATTTCCGTATTCTGTAATAAGTATGATTCATCCATTGCCATTTTCAGCTCTCATTTTCGTTCTGGCAAAAAGGAAAAAAAAAAAAAAAGACTACGAACATTTATAGACTAACATAATCAAAGCTTTAACCTTTTCAGCGTTTTCTGTTTGGATTGGCTGTCCATTTTTATCATGGGGTTCCAGGGCCATGCCGCAGGGAGGAGAAGAATCACCAGTAAATTACACCACAGAATGCTGGAAAGGTCAAAGGATTACCCTCCTCTGTTTGCTTTTATGGGACATATGAAGCATTCATATCATGCAATAAAATTATTGAGACAAAAAGGATGAAAGAAAGCATGAATCTGTTGTCAGGATAGCAAGTGACCAGCATGGAAGAGAAGGATATATTACAGTGTTATCATCAAGAAAACGTAATTATGACAGTGGTGTTTGTGTATCCTTAGTTTCTGCACTGAAATAAAATCCTTCTGAACATGATAAGACCTGCAGCCAAGAAAGGATACCCAAGCAAAACTGAGGCTATTCAGGCTCGAGAAAATGTTAGATGCAAAGCTACCATTTCTTGGGGGAGTTTCTAATCACTCATTATGATATATTATTTATTACTATATACTATTATAAATTATATGATGCAAATTATTAGATAGTAAAGACAGATTCCCTTAACCATTGGGCCTCCTCTGTCAGAGTTTTTTAATTTAGGCTGTTAATCTGCAAAAGGCATGGTCTGAACACAGCTCCAGCATCAGCTACCTCTGGGGCTTCAGCACACATTTGTCTCCCTTGAGAGCCACAGCTGAGCTTAGCCCAGGAACGGGAAGTTCCAGGCCCCTGGAGAAGCTGAACTCCAGGACCTGAGGAAATTTCACTCGGGGAACTGATACTACTCACACACCTAAAGGGTTATGTAGAGATTTTGAGGTTCAAAAACAAATGTCTCCTTTATAAAGATGCCTCTGGCATTTTCTGGCTTAAGGCTGCTAAATATGAAATGTTAGATGCAACTTCTGTAATCTAGTACATCATTATTAGAGGTAGCTGTTTCTCATGGTAAAATGGTTGGCTGGCAGCAGAGAGCCAAGAGGGAGTCTCATTAGGTTTCAAACACTGAATTACAAATCTTCATCAAAGGAAGTGGCATCCCGATTAGGAGGCAAATAAAGAAAATTCATACATATTCATCTAATATGTTGCAATGCTCAGAAAAACACATGCAATTGAATCCAACACCTGAATTGGTCTGACAGACAACTGGAGGGAAGAATTTAAAATATAGGGTCAACTTTCCTACACTTTGGTCAGTTTGATTTGTGTTTTCTTCTCATTTTTCTTTCTTTGGTGTGAATCAAGGCCCTACTCAAGAAAATCCAAGAATTTCAAACCTACATGTAAGACCTGTATGGGGGTCTCTCCTGGAAGCGATAGTAGATTACAATGCAATTTTGGAAACTAGAACTAGGAGCTTGTACCTAAAGATCCCTTCTTTGAGACAGATGTGTTTCGGTCAGCATCTCTTCTGCCTGCCCATCTGTCCTAATCATAGTCCAGAGGGACCACTAAAAATCATCAGCTCTTTGTGCACGCTCCCCGCCTTCCACCTGTGGCGCTGAAGGGGATGACGGCTGCGATGGACACGGGGTGGCTCCGTGATCTGAACACAAGCCCATCAGACACCAGAGACTGAATCTACTCAGGAGCTTTTTGTCACTATCGCCTCTCTTGTGCCTCATTCACTCATTCTGCAGTCTGTGCACAATAAAGTATTTTGCTAGGAACGTTTCGTAATAGTCCATTTTGGTGAATGAAAGCAGGTTTGTCAGATGAAGAGTCCCAAATGAATACTACTCGGTTTGGTCCTCCCTGGCAGCGGAGATGAAAGGAATGACAGATCATTTATTTACTGAGGTATTCCAGCTCATGGATCTGAGGAATTATTAAAATCATCTTAACTTGGTGATAGTGTTCAGACATCTGGTTTTACTCCACAGAGCACTGGGTAACACTTCAAAATGTTCACGTGGCTCAAAGGAAAACTCACAATACAAAATAAGTATTTCTCAGTTACTGGTAACTTCTTCAGCACCCAGCTCTGCTCATCCTCCCTAGATAACCAAAGTAATTTGCATCAGAGGGAATATTTCAATGTCTAGACTGCAGAGTGTGTTTCTAATGAATCTGGGGCTTTGTGGGTTGTAACATGGTGTCTCACATTTCACCTTGCTGTACGGGCTCTCCCTGCGGACCAGGGCCTATCCTTACGTTACAGGCAATAACTTTATAACGAAGGTATTAGTTCAGTAACAGCCCAGAAAAGAAGCTGAATCAAGCTCATAATCCTCCCCGTCATATGAAAATTAAGGAAGGATAAGGTACTGTGAAATATATGTCATCCCTCCATGATCCAGGAAGAGAGTAACTGAGAAAGGGCTCAACTCATCTCTCTGAAAATAGCCCCTGCACCCCACCATGGCTGAAGCCCATCCTGGGGAAGAACAAGAGGGGAGAGACAGCGCTGATCTCCTTCAGGGCAGCAAACCCAGAACTGAGCCCCTGGCTTGGAAGAATGGACTATAGCAGGGGAACCCAGCAAGAACATGCAGCCTCATTAGGCTCAGCAGCTCCAGGTGCTTCCCGCACAGGACACCAGGCATATTTTTTTATCAGAAAAATTCTTCATATTTCACTCTTTTTGCTGTGCAAATACCTTCACTGAGTCCTGTAAATGGACTCTGCTGTCACCTCCATTCGCTGCTACGGAGAAGACACACAAGGAGATGCGGTGCTGGAGCTGAGTTTGGAGGTGTCAGAACTAACTTAGGTCCTGTAAGGGTGGGCACTAAAATCCTTCAGCTGGCTCCTCAGCTGTTGAGCCTTTGCAGAGGTTAGAAGTATACTCTAATTTCAGCCGACCTAACATCATCCAAGGATCAGACTCAAAGGAATTCAGCTCCAGCATTTCCCAACATGCTTCAGTGACATCTCTCCTTCATGCCCACAACATAAAGGTGACAGAGTACGACTCAGCTCTACCACATCCAGATTTCCTGTGGGATGTATTCCCTATACATCAATGAGCATACATAAAGAAAAACTCCAGAGAGATTTCCCCTGCCAATTCAAATTCACTTTATTCTTACACAACGGAGCATGTAGGACTATGGGATATCAAGACCGTAAAATTAAAAGGAACAGATATACATTGATTAAACTTCATCTTCAGCTTATGGCCAAGAAGACTATTATGAAAATGTTAAAAATGAAAGATGTCTGTTCTCATTTGTGTTTCCTTAGACGGTGACAGATCACGGAACAGCGCTGCCACACCAAACAGCCCTTCACCTCTTTTTTCTCAGTTCTAAAGCAATCTCATCTCAAACGCTGAATTCAGTTCTGGGCCAAACAGATACAGACAAACTTGATGGAACTCAGACAATAGCAGCAAAGACAATTAAAGAATCGACTTGTTGGGAAACAATTAACAAGTCCCTTCATAGTAGCCTCCACCAAAGACAAAGAGTAGACTAAACTGGGAAGGAATGACCATCTAGGCAAGTCTGAGGCACATACAGTAACACTAGAGACAGTGAGGAATTGATTAGGTTATTGACAATAGGCTGAAAAGAAGTAAAGAGGGGGAAATGATGCTGAGTACCTGAAGAAATTACCTAAAGTGAAATCCAATACAGATTGATCCCCAGAGAATCAAAGGAACACTTGTCATATAAAAAAAATAAGGCAGGAGGAAGTACAATAAAACACACTGAAAGCGAGGATGCTGGCAGGAATGAGTTGTCTGAAGGCCCTGATGGGGAAGAAAAGAGCCCTGCCTCCCTTTCTTCTCAGCCTCTCTTTGTACATTGCAGTGCTTGATTCACATTAGAGACAATTAGAGTGAACGGCTTTCGCTCTAGGAGGGGGAATGAAAGAGCCACTCCATCCTTCCCCGGTGCAGTCAGCTGCTGGCAGTGCTTACTCCAGTTTCCCTGCGTGAAGACTGGCTGTCACACACTGATTTCTAATTTCTCCATCTGCCAGAAACTTAATAAAAATGTAAATTACAAAACATTCACGAATTTCCTACTTAAAAGGTTCATAACTCTCTATGTTTTATGTCATTCTACCAGTTTTTAACTCATCTGCGCTCAGTTCTATCAAATGAAATGGGAGAGAACACATAGTCTGCCATCACAGATAATAATCCAACTAATTGGGATTATGGATACGGTACTATCCAGAAAATATTAGAAAGATAGGAGACATACTATTAAAATTCTCTAGCCTTTCTCTCTCTCAAGCATCTGTCTGTTTAGAATGAAAAAAAAAAAAAAATCATTAAACTACCAAAATTAGCACAAAAGAAAAAAAAAACCACTATTGAGATTTCACAAATTCTTCATCTACTAAAATCTAAAAGATATTTTTGCTTGCAGTAGCAACAGTTGGGTTGGCACGGGATTATTCTTTCACTTTTTCTTATAGAATTCAGGTTAATGCCTCAAATGGGCTTTTTTTCCATAGATTATTTCTTGGAAGTAATGCCGTGCAGGTTTAGATACAAGTTTTAAAGATTATAGTTCGTGCACTTCCAGTCTTGGAATAACATAAATTATTCAATATTACTGTTTAGGTTGAATTTTGTTGGAAAAAAAAGTCATTTTAATGGGGAAGAGGAAAGCATTAATACACTTGCATCTTCTAAATGATCCACTTCTTTGAATTTTAAAGTGCATTTTGAGAGTAAATATAAGCATTTTAAGTATTTTGTGCTGCATAAGGTTTATTAATTTGGCAGGGGGGTAGAAACAGTTTTGGATATAGGCAAGGATGCAAGAAGGTGTATTTGGTTCATTTCAGGTAAGCCCTAAGTGTTTGCCCATGTTTTGAGTTGGATCCTGCTCGAGTGGGTGGTTTAGGTTGATTCACTAACTTTCACTGTCTCGTTTCTCCCGCTATACTGTGAAGGTAATAATATATAGTATATATAAGTGCCATTTACAGAATAATTCCTCCTTGTCAAAGACTTTAATAGTGAAACTTTCTATTAGTGCTGATGCTCTGTGTCATTGCTTTTCTCTATCTATCTGCCAGATGTGTAAATCACTACACACCCAAACAGGGAATGATTCTTTCTCCAAATTCTGCGCGAGGCGGCGGAAGACTCCCAGTTCTCCTCCACCTCTTGGCTATTCTGTCAAAATGAATCGGACTGTAGAAATGCAGTTAGGACAGAAATAAACCCAACAAAAAGGCAGCGAAGAGTCTGTCACCAACCAACCGAAAGCAGCTATGTAGGCAATGAGCCAGATATCCTCGACTCCCTCCACAGATTTAAACCCAGCTCTCTTGCCAGTGCAAAGCAGGAACCACTAAAGCAGCATTTAAAAAAAAAAAAAAAATTAGAACAGTCCCCTGTTTTTCTGTAGTAGTTGGGGTTCTTAGGCAGGATGCTGCAGCCTTTAGTGCTGTTCACCTTTGGTCTTCCCTGTTGGCTCACAGTGATGTTACCTGGAGCTATGGGAGAGAAGAGAACCTCTGAATGGGACTCCACGAAGCGTAAAGGAAAGGAAGGAGAAAGCCTGGTGAGGTCTTCATGGGACTTCTTGTGCAAGGATATGTCCCAAACCCATCAGAAGGTGTCATATCCTTCCTGTCTTCTTGGGTGAGCTCCTTTGAGTTAAATCTTAACCTCTGCTTTGCTCCACACCTGGGTGAGCCACACCACCTCAGCTGAGTATGACAGGAGCTAAGGGCATCCAGCCTCTCGCTGCTGCTGGTTAAGTTAGAGATCTCATGGGGGGTCTGAAATATGCTCCCCAGAGTTATAAGCTCTTGAACTATGCGCCCAAGCTCAGAATCCCCCTGTGACCTGGAGGTCAGGTAGAGTAGAATAAGGAAAATAAGTAAAGAATAACTTGGTTCTACAACAGACAATAGCCAGGAAGCGAGACTTTAGTGCTTTAGGAGGGAGAGAGGAGCCGTCAGTACGATTACCTCCCTGCCACGAGCAAGGGAAACACCACCTAGGCTTTGTGGCATATGCCTGCCTCTGCCTTGTCATGCTGCCCGTGGCTGTCTACCTTATGAACCTTTCCTTTCTCAGGGCTGTGCTGAAAACTATCATCTAGTCAACAAATTCTTATCAATGTCTGTTTAAAGCTTTTTCTTGTGACAGGGGATTTTTCTGGTAATCGAGAAGAAAAGCAATTCACTTGATTAAAGATTGGTAAATATAGATGACAGAAATGGTTTCCTATGAACATAGTGATGTATTCCCAATCAATAATACCATGACAGAATTGCAGCTTAAGGGAAGGAAGTTATTAGTTTTGGGAAAGGCACATAATTAAATACAAGATAAGTCTACAGATTCTCAAGCAGAGAGACAAGGAAAATGGCCAGCTCAAGCCTTTGTAGATTGTGCTACTGTTGTCTCTTCTTTTCAGTTCATTTGGTGCTGTCTTTCATTTACTTGTGCGATGTTAAAATAAAGATGAAGATCTTAGTCTCAAATGTTAGGGCCATCAGCCAGCGACATAACAGAGAGCTGTTTATTAAAATGTTGGACCAGGTTTCACTTTAATACTTTCCTTCAGTAGCAGCTACTAGTGGGTGTTAAAAATCCCTAATGATTTATCTGAACTTTTAGTAATTCCTAAATGTTTGTCATGTGTAACTGCAAAGAGCACCTAGGCCTTTTCCCACCAGCATGATACGGGGATTGGATAGATCTGATTACTGGTGACGGAGATTTTAGCCTTTCACCTCTGGATCCATGTTTCAAACCCAGACGAGGTTGGTGTTGAATAAAAGGCACTTCCATCAGCTGGCTGTTCAGTGACCTCTATGAAATATTGCAAGTTGGTAGTGGACAGGTGTCTATATAATTAAACTCCACTTCGCAAGCACAGTTGGCACCCTGGAATTTTCTTATTATGAATCTGTAAATTGCTCCCCCCAGCTCATAAATAGAACGTATTCAGGAGCACTGAGATGTCATTTAAAAACAAGGAGGATACAGTGCTCTTTGTTAATCCCACAAACAAAGTACCTCTGTTTCTAGAGCAGCTTTCAATCCCCGGACAAATGCTTTTGTGAACTGCAAAGATTATTATTCAGGCTAATAAAATTCATGAATTAGAAATAAAAGATCAACTTTAAAATCCGGTATAAACCTAGAGCTGGAGGTTATGTTGCAAAATCTCACAGCCAGCACTACGTATGGTGTTCACTGTAAAGAAAACATGTTTCCACACAGTATCAACAAAGCAGAATCACACAGGATGTCCCACAAATCCATGGATCTGCATTAATTGAGCCAATATTCCCAGACATCCACACAGAACTCAAGTATTTTTTGTAGCCAAAAATACAAAAAGGGTTTTGACAGGAGAAGGTATGCCCAGTCTCAACAGGAGGGGGTTCCTCTGACTAGGAATTTGGGAGATGGGCAGGCGATCAGCACAATATTTTATGGGTTTTGAATAACCAGGCTTATAATTCAAGCCTCAAGCCTTTAATCTGTGCCTCTTCTTTAACCCCTTCCGAGGTTTTGCCAGAGAATGCATGAGAAAACGCTCTCCGTTGCCGTTGCTTTCTTATACTAGCTCTGAAGTAAGCAAGGCAGAGCACTTCAGCCTGAGGGCCCCTGACAGATGCAGCTCCGTAGAACAAGTCTGTGGGACGTTCAGAGACTATCATGGAAATCTTTGTGGACTTGCCAATGACTCACATCTGTGTCAATGAAAGAAGGAAGGAAAACGTTATATGGAATCCAAACAACATTTAAGTACAAGTAAACCCCCAGTAGTGAAATACATGTGCAAGATGCTTCACCTCTCTGAAAAGAAACATTGTTTGGTCTGACCTAGTTCAAGATGTTAAAAGATTTATAAGAACATAAAACAACAGTTGGCAAGCTTGGCACTGTTGTGCTGTAGGAGAAGAACTATGAATCCACCCGAGAAAAGTGCCCTCATCTCGATGTGGGAACACAACAGCGAAGAGATAAGGTAGCTCAAGAATTGAGTAATCTTAATTTTGTTGAGAAGGTGAAAAGAAAAAAGAACCACTAAGAAACCCCAACAAAACCCAAAGTTTTCTCCTGCTCCTCCTAGGGACCTACTAGGAAAGTCCTACTAGAAATTTTCCCCCACTAGGAATTTTCTTCTTAAACTGGTTTCCTCAGCTGCTAATTTCCTCTGCAATTGGCAAGTGAAATATAGGGACAAAAGTACCGATAAGGAAATTTCAGCATCTACCCCTCCAGTCTCCAGTTTATGAGCATTACAATCAGACTGCTTTTTACATGCATTTCAGACAGAATGCTTAAAAGGAAGAGGAAAATCAGGAATGTGAGGAATCAAAGCAAGTATTCACACCCCTATTTTTCACACGTTTCTGTCACATCCAGAAGAACCTCTATAACCTGCTCAAACTGAACCACAAAACCAAAAAGTTAAATGCTGAAGACAGGCATCGTTAACAAATTGCAGATGCCTCAGACTCATCCAGAAAGACCTCACAAATCAGCAATGAGGGGAAGGGAGAGCAAATCATGCAGAAACTATTTAATCAATGAGTAAAGACAATTATAACATCTGTTAATCTTTTGTGTAGGTTATAATTAGATGCTGTGGAGGAGTAGCCTTTAAGGGGGGAGGCAGGGAATCCTTTAACATCTGCTAGAAGGGCAAACACTGTGCAATAAATGACTTTAAATGCAATCAGCAAAATGAGAGCTGTGCAGAGTTCACAAAAGGCCTGTATAAAAGATTGAGGATAACAAAATATTTTGCCAAAGGTCAACTCCTGCAGCACTACAGCCTGAATAATGACTGCCAGTTTAGAGGCCACATCTAAACCAAACGTGATTGTACCTCTGAAAAACAATTCTTTTCTCATTTGTGTCATTATAGCAAAAGCACATGCTGCTGCTGTATATCACGTCAGCTTAATGACTGATTAGGGCTGTATCTATCAACCTTGAACAGTTTAGAATAAACAGGTAGGTATGATGTATTTTAAAGACCAGAATTCAGTCTAATTAGACTGACATAAACCCGTGTTGTACTGTAAAAGTGATGTGATTCTGATTTTAAATAATTAATCATTCAGGAGCTTCTAAAAAATCCAATTATTTACTCATTTTGCCCTTGAAAACAACCATATGCTTTAAGCTGTTACTCACTGAAAATGTGAGACCAAGAGGGAGCTATTTTATCCAGTTTAACACGGCCCTCTACTGGCAAAATAACCCCCCAAAATCTTATCACCATGAACCATTTTGTCAGATCATTTCAGAGCAGCTGAAAAGATCCTAAATTTTGCAGCAAAGTTACACCAAATCTTAGAAGATTGCAGCATAGATTGGAGCTTTAGGAATTTGCATAAATTAAGTCATCGCTAAATCTCTCTAGAATTCCCTTGCCGAGAGCACTACTTGTAGCCAGCAGATGCAGCTCTGGCCATCACCAGAGAACCGAAGAAAAAAGACAAGTGCTCATATCTAGTGGAGTAAGTCATTTTAGAAGCAAATGCAATGCTTTTACTCATGTCCAGTTGTGCTGTATTCCTCGAGGAGTGCCACTGCTTCCCAAGTGGATCAGTGCAGGCATGTGATTTCAGTTTACACAATTAGGTAATACTAAGTATAGGCGAAGTAAGCCAGATATAGTCCAGCTGCAAAAACGATACTATGCAAAATACAAATGCTAACTACTACCAAAAAAGCAACTTCACTGTGAAAGAATTCCTGCTTCCTTCTTTTCTCTACCATTACTGAAAATCCACAGTGGTGATTCAACGCAGCCTCAGTCAAAGTGAAGCAGACAATGAAATTCCCCTCTGTTGTTGCATGCAGTAATTAACTCTTCCTATTTGTATTATGTCCGAGCAACAAAGAAACAAAGAAATACGGTAAACTGTTGAATTTAACATTTTAGATAATGATTAATTATAATAATCAATTAGCACTGTCAAAGAAAATAATTAGTGACATGCATTTGATTCTGCAGAGACCTATTGTGCGCACACACTAGCCAAGGCTAGCTTTTCCTGGAAAACAAACAGTGTTGTCCTGTGGAAAACTTATCAAACATGCAGTTTAACAGCAGCATTTGTTCTTGCTGTGTGTCAATTCTAATAGACTATTTTTCTGCAACATAATTTTTATCCCCTGCTTTATAATCCAACCTGCTTTTCAGGGTCTGCATCGTTCACAGCCCATAGACAATGTTCCTGCCAGTTTCCAGAAGCCACTGCTGCTGTACAGACCTGGTTTATGTGATTCACCTGAATGCCAGTCAATGGAATCGTAAAAGATTTCCCAGTGTTTTTCACACAATAGCTATCTAACTTTTCATTCCCAAAACATCATGACTAATTTATGCAAACATCAGGGAATACCTAATGTAATTCAGGTTTCTGCGTGCTACATGAGCAGTATCATTAGAGAGCACAGAACAGAGTATTACAAGTGTTAATGGTTCGTGTTCTATTTACATTGTACATTTATCCTGGTTTTAGTAATAAAACTGTCTATTAGATGCTGTAACTTCCAAAGGTATTCTGGCAGCTTTGCAATGGATTTTTCTTACGCATGACTCCCATCCTGCCAGGAGCTGAAGACGGGCAGGAGCACGGAGGAGCTGTGGGGCATCACACCGCATTTGGCCCTGGCTGCGCTGGGCTGAGCTCCGAGGCCAACGGGGCTTCCCTTTGGCACCTTTGTTCTGGGGCTTTTATCCCAAACTCTGTCCCACTTGTCAGAGGATGACAGGCTGGAGTCTGCACTCATTCTGTTTCTTTTCAGATGGTGAGAAAGCCCAAAGGATTGACATTCTGCTGGCAATTGTCCCCTTTAATGCCATCCCAGAATGTTACCAGATTATATGCGGCATCCTTGGGCAGATTTCTCAGACCCAGGGAAAATTCAGCCAGGGGATCCCTCTGATGAAAAGTGAGTTTGGTCTAGATCCTAATTTGCTACCCTGGAATATAAGAAAGAAAATTTAAATGTGAAGAGGGAAATGTAAGAGAGAAAAATGAAAATCAAATGCCCCTGGGCTCATCAGGTTTTGAGAGCTTGCTTCTCCTCTTGAGGCAATTAGCTGAAGATTCGCTCTTGTCTGAAGTGGAATTATACCCTACCGCTTTACTTTTACCGGGGCAGGATTTCTGCTTCTTTAAATCGAAGTCTCTAAACAGTTACACGTAACTCATGCACAAGAACAACAGCAGAGAAGTCCATGAAGTTCTCTTAAAAAGCAGTAAAATTCACACTTGTACTTCAATTCAAGTGAGACCTGAGCATTTTTTTTAATCTCGTTTTGTTCTAAATATTTTGAGGATTTTGTAGGCATTTGCCAACATGACACCTGAATGCTTTGCAAGTGTAAATACCCTTATCAGTTCACAGCAGTAGATCATCATCACTGCTCACAAGGTGACAAAGGAAAGGAAAGAGTGGCCCACAGGAGTCAGCGTGGTAGGGATCAAACCACCTAAGCTTAAACCATTCCTTAGGTAGAAGGGCTCTATCACGATTCTCTTTCTTCACTCTTGCTTTCAGTGGAAGCTTCCGAGCTACAAAAACATCCTTTAAAGAACACATAGACTTCTTTTTTATACTGTTTCTGAAGAAGGAACCTAAAGAATAAAACTCCATGCTCTTATTTAAGCGCCTACTTAAAACCCCAAAAGCCTTTGCCATTCTCATGGCATCAATGGGGAGCTAAATTTAGGGCTTCGCCCACCCCCCACCCCCACACAGGAGGATATGCTTCAATTCCAAAGACAGAACAATGGCTCCTAAATTGCACAATATCTTGACATGCCAAGCCACATTATAACATCAAAAGAAGAGACAGACAGGTTTTGATCTGCTGTAGAAACGGGGTCACTTGAGAGGGGCATCTGAAGTTGTAGCCACCCAAATCTTAATAGGAAGCCCCCAAGAATCTGTTGCTGAGAGGCCTTGCAAGCAAAGTCAGTAGCAAGAAGAGCAAACCAAAATCAATAGCGCTAATGATTCACAAGGAATTCTCCAATTCCTATTTGATTGCTTTGTACTGATTTACCCTCATATACTTGCTAATCATAGTTTTCTGATTACAATCTTCAGAAATGTGCTTTGTCTCCACAAAGACAGATTATTAGTAGAGGTAAACAGTAATAAAAGAGTTCCTCAGACACAGGACTGTGATCAGGTTACTCCCTGGAAAAGCCACTACAACTGAAATTGCAGTAATTTAGAACGGGCTTCTGGTGAAGGACTGAAATGAGAAGCAGTAGACCTGGGGTTTGTTACCAGCTTTTGAAGTGGGTAAACTAAGTTTTAATAAATCACACCTACGGGCCAGTATCCCCCTCTGTAAAATGGGAATAATTCCATGCCAATCACAGCTAGCTGTCTTGAAAATGAGTTAATCGGTGGTCAGAAACACAGGTCTGTCCACAAACAGCAGGCAGTATAGAAAGGGGTTTTTCACAGCTGTTACCAGTGTACTAATGTTTATGCTCTGATGTTTCAGCACTTGTTGGATTTCTAACATAAACACTCAAAACAAAGCAAAAATAGCTGTTTCTCACATAATTGACAACTCATTTTATCCAAATGGATTCAGATTTCAAAGCACTGTATAATTCTTGCTTTTAAACTTACACACCTCCAGAACCTGAACAGGGGCTCAAAGTAAAAATAGTCAGGTTTTGCTTTAAATCAATACCTGCGTAAGGAGCAAAACTTTTTTTGAAAGAACACTGTACTAAAAACTATAAGGAAATCTTAATAAAAATACGAATTAATTTTGAATATTCAAATAAATACTGAGAAATTATAAAAGAACAATGTTAAGACAGAGTCGGTTTTGTTCAGTTAATGACAGTACTCAGGAGAGTTTAAGAATCTTCAAGCTTCATCACTTAAATTAAGAGAGAGCCACTTGAGTGTAATCTCATGCAAACAAAAGCCAGAATCAAGTTTTCATTTGTCCTTTAATCTGTTGCTGAACCGCACTCAGATGCACGGCTGTAATTACTCCTAACAACTACATACTTGCCGCTCTTTTAATTAAAGCAAAACTACAAATAGCAGTGCTGACACACTTCTAGAGAAAATAAGCTTTACAGAGATGATAAAAACACCAAAACAGCAAAAAGTCTTACTTGCAGCAGTTCAGTCAAAACATGCCAGCCCTGGAGAACTCAGAACCGTAAGAAGTCTTTGCAGTCCAGAAATTCTCTTGAGTTTATCCAGTGTTTATTTACCAAGCTTTAAAAGTCTGTGGTCAGAAGAACAGAGTTAGCTTTCTACACCCTCCACAGCACTCCTCAAGTCCTCCAGTAAGAGCAGACATGAAGTTTGCTGATAGTTGGGTTTGCTGCTGCTGTGTAGTTGCTCAGTACTTGTAAATACAAGCTCTGTGGACAAAGTCCCAAATGACATCACAGGCAGCTGCTTATTGTTGAGTCTTTATTAACCGACTGTCAAAAAAGAAAAGCGAAGAGGAAAGAAAAGCACAAACTATCTTCCCTGCAGCACAATTTGCATCTTAGTAGGAGTTGCAGTGCTACACATATAAATACTTCTGTTTACCCGACTGATGTTTTCTGAGAATGAATAAACAGTGTTTGCAGGGAAAGCAGAAAAATAAGAACAACTTAAACAGCTTCAACATGGAAAGAGCGCAGGGAGAAAAAGAAAAATTTAAACTGCCAGCGGTGCCTCTTCAGAATTTACCCCTGCATTCTCCTAATTCTTTTGCTTATTTGAAAATATGTAACTAGAAGTGCAAATCTGCAGGGATTTTAAAGAACAGAGCAGAAGACTTCAGTAAATTGAAATGAAACTTTCAACTCATTCCTAATTTTAAAAGTTACAGAATTACAAACTGCAGTTACAATGTGTTTTGAAGAAAACTCTCTCACTTTCCAAAAATGAAAATACAAGAAAGCAGGAAACAGCATCAAACATAGTTATTCACTAGGTGGGTGCTAAAAGCTTTACTACTGACCTTCCCTTCTCAGCGGCGGAGGTCCAAGGCTAAGCAGCGCTTTGGAGCTGCAAACACACTCGGTTCCCAGCGAGGCACGGGGGCCTGACTGGAGAGCTGGAGTTCAGCTACTAATCTCAGTCTCTCCTCTGTCATTGAGAGCTCCTGCTGAAAGAGAGGGGCTGGGACTCTGTGCCTTGATTTCTCAGAAGTCTGTCCTTTCAAGTCAGAACTTCAAATGCTGGAAGGGCACCACCAAGGGCTGTGACAGATGGAGCTCTGTTATCTGTGCACGCTTCCACACGAGGAGCTTCAACATTGGGAAACACCTGGCCGCTCGCATCCAAACACCCTAGAATGCACGTTCCACAGACAACAAAACAACCGAAACCTGAGCTCAGTGAGGAGCCAAAGCCAAGTTTTTACTACATTTTTAATTGCTACATGTAAGAGCATCAACCCAAATTCTGCCTGTATTTACAGAGAGTAAATCAATCTTGGGTCAGACCCCCAGTCCATGTAAATCAAGCTAGATGTAATGACATAACTGAACAACAGCAGTCAGCAGTGGCTGAAGATCTTACTTTTGCCCGCAAGAGTGCCACTAAAAAAACCTGTGTGACCTTAATGACAGAGTGCCTACTTTTCTTGGGGCTTGCCCCGAGTGGCAGCAATACCCCGCTGACATAGTGCCACTGAGGCCGCTGGAACCGCTCACACGGGCAATCCCCAGCTCTGCCACTTGCTGCTTCTAAAAGATACGTTTGTGCTTTCGAAGGAGATCTGTTAGAAATCCCCCTACATTTATCCCTGTGGCCAATCAGCCTGTAGCACACAAGAAACACCACACTGTGTAACTATGAGTTATATTTACCGCCCTGACTCAAAACATGCGGGCTTGAGTTCCTCTTCCATTACAGTCAGCAAGGTTTTATATCTTGCTTATTAAGAGCTTGCTAGTTTGATCCAGGAAGTCTTCAAAATACTTTGAAGATGAAGTGGGCTATGGGAGTAATAAGTGCTAACACATAATATTCAGTAACATGAATTTCAAAACACAAAGCTTTAGTGCCAGCTTCTCAAGTGCCATAGTGCAGCTCTCCGATTTCAGCAAACGTGAAGGAGGCCATGTGCTTGCATGCACAACTCCATAAAGCTTCAGCTCATCCCAGCAGGAACAAGTCCATCCATAAGATCAGCAGAAGAGTTAGATCTTGGTTAAACTTGGTGCCGATTTACAGTGTGATTTCTCAGACCAAGCATAAGATTCATTTTTTCACCTGCTGTTAGAAGTATTTATAAAACTGCAAAACCCAGGTCACACTACAGCTCTCCTGATGACAAAACTGGCTTGTCCCGGAGCACTAATGCAGACGCACACATGGAGAAGAAAGGAAGAGTGTACAGATTCATAAACAAGCAAACCACTGATTTAATTGAAAAAGCCAAATGTTTAATGAAATGAAAAAGGACAAGCCTTAAGGAAAACTGCAGACTGTTCCCAGGAAGAATTTGTATTATTTAGCAAAATTTAGCACTTACTGAACTTTCTAAAGAATGTTAACGCATTTCCGGGCCAAGCACACCCAGGCGAGAGGAACCGGGACAGGGGACACGCTGCTCACGGCTCCCTGCTCAGGCAGCACTGCAGAGCCAGTGGCTTCAATTGCCTGAAAGCAATGTTTCAGAGACTTCCATCTAAGCAAGTTTTAACCTCAGTCATTTCCGGAACTGGTGGATTTTGTAAAAACAAATGTGCAAAGAAACAAGTATCGAGATTTGTGGGTTTAACCAGCAAGCTATTCTTCCCAAGGGGAGAATTCCCATGCGGGTGCATTCTTCAAATTACGGCACTTATTAAGGGAGTGGTCATTAGCTCATCCTGTCAGTGCACTTATCCTTCTAATTTCTATTCTAAGTCATTGTAAGATATAGCTACTGGCTGAGCAGATACAGCTTATTTTTAGCAGGAATGCCACAGCTTTAGTTAGGACAAAATTCAGGACAGAATTCAGTCGCTGGCTAGCTACAGGGGTGAAGAGATAAAGGAGTGAAGTCACGAGCTGCAGTGGTTGCTCCTGGCCTGATCTGCAACGGGCTGGACTGAGTCACGCACCTGAGGCAATCACTGGACTTCACACTGCCTCCTTTTCAACGGGCAAACAGGCAAGATGAGACATAATGAATTGACCTCAGTACACATAGATATTAGTAAAGCTTATCAATTAACCTATTGCGGTATAGAATTTGTTAAAGACCCCGTGTCTCACACTAACACACTAACACAAAATCCATACTGTCTTCAGATTCACTGTCCACATTTGATTTTTCTTTATTAACTTAGAAAGTTCCTCCTCATTGAAGAAGCCAAAACAAAGGTCTGGTCTTCTCAGAAAAGACAAGAAGTGGATGGGATTGAGCTACCTGAACTGCACAACCTTTCCCCCGACACACTGCAGAAGTCCCTGCAGTCACGCATGCCTGATGTGCACGTTCACTTCACACCAGCACAAGAGCAGAAAATGGCTTGGACCCAGGTCCCTCCAGGTCCACTCTCTCATTACAGACCCATAAAGCTGTGGCATGAGGTGACCCACCTCACGGCCTGGTGGGTTAAAAGGGAGGTGGTAAGAGCTAAGGGCGTTTCCCCTGGGGGTGTCTAACTGTGCCGCCAGCCACCCGGTACAGCTGCAGATGGGGAGCCTGCGGGCCACCTAAGAGGCTTGTTCTAGCCTCTGACACGGCTCCCAGGGCTAGGACAGACAAGCTGACAGACCGAAGAGCAGTTTAGTCTAGGACTAAATTGCATACACTAAAATCCCAGCAGATTGGAATAGAATAGAATAGAATAGAATAGAATAGAATAGAATAGAATAGAATAGAATAGAATAGAATAGAATAGAATCCTAAACTGTTCATTTTCATCCCACTATAAATACTCAGATCACTAGAAGACAAGTTTAAATAACAGTAAAATAAATCGGAGGACGCAGAATTTGCCCTCCTTGGAGCTGCATATGGTTAGGAGTCTGGAGCTGGTTCCTAAAATATCACAGACATTTCTCCCCAATTGCACCAGGGTACTGAAGAGCAAAATGCTCTTTGAAAATTACTATTATTCTCACTTTTACCAACACAGCTAAGTCAATCTCAAAAAACAAATACCTACAAGCATGTGGGATCGTCACAAGTTAGCAGAGTAAACACTTTTCTGAGCCTGGGGTAGCTGGCAGAGAGGATAAACAACTGAACCAAGTAAAAATACGTGCAGAGAATAAAAAGAAGTGTGTGGGGGCGGTGTATGAATCTCCTCAGATACTCACTGTCAGTTGAAGTGGTTTGATCAGGCTGGTACGCTTTAGATCACGAAGATAGTTTGTTTTTTAACCTTACTAGGTGATTTTTCAAGGCTTTTTACCTCCCCTGCATGTCAAGAATAGGGGAAAGGTCTTTAGCAAAGGCAGGTTTCAGTGCTGGAACAAAAAATAGCTCTCTCCTCTGTCACATTTCTGAATTTAAGCTTCAGAGAAAGCAGCAAACAACATACAACAATAATAACCACCTTCCAATCGGCCATTCCGCTCCATAGAGGGTCATGGGATATTATCAATCTGGTTTTTCCTTTTCCCAGTGCCTGGTGCTGCTGCGCTCCCCCTCCCAGAGCTCCTGCACAGCTTTCTGTAGTGACCAGTGTGCTCCCCGGCTCCTGCCACTCCAGCAGCTGAATGGAGGAGATTCTACTTCCTGGAAGAGGACATTTGCATAGCAACATTTACTCTAGCTCCCATCCTACGCTATGGGAAATCCTGTCCTTAAGTGTCAGGATGAAGCCTTGATGCCCTATTGTGACACATAAGAAAAAGAATGGCTGAAATGAAATGTTTTATCTAACCTCTTCAGATGAGCTGAGAACCAAAATAAGTATATACAATTTTTCCAGCCATAGCAGTGATTTGCAATCAATTTCTAAATCTTTTTCAGTTCCATAATTTTTGCTTCAGTAGAATTCTATGAAAACCATTCTTTGGAGAAAATTGATGGGATGTCTTTAAAGGACTTTGACTTTCACTATAAATGTCCTCATTGTAAAATGCGATGTTAAGCAAATCATACGAAGTCTGCTTTGAGTGTTGCCACTTGAAACTGGAAGAGAGAGGCAGAAGCTGGATTTTTGACTCACAAGAGAACTCAGAAATATTACAAATGTGATTACTAAATGTAAGTACATAGGACTGGCTGGGTTAAGCCACTATTCCTTCTTTGCCTTTCCTGTTCTTTCTGGACTCAGGCAATTGACTCAGCCACCAGTGACCTTATACAGAGTTAATTGAAATCAATGGCATTAGTGGATTCTGGAGCAGGCCCAAAACCAATGCGCATTCAAGGGCTTTTGTACATCCTTAATCACACGGATAAGCCTCCGCGAATTCAGATTCCAATGGATCCAATCATTAAATCAGTTACGCAGTGTTTAACTTCACATATGGACAGGGGTCCCCCACTGGTTATTGAAAGTGGTCTCTATTAAGAGGAGAAGTTTACTTCCATAATTTATTTCTGATGAAAACATGTATTTATACAGGTGTCAGTGTTCCAGCAAGGTTGGCACCTAATGGAGAGGCTGACTAATTTGCGCGCTCCTCCTGCCTTTTCGGACATGTTGCTGTGTGTCAGAAAGCAGAGGTATTGGCTTGTGAAACACAAATTCCTCTGATGCAAGCATCTGGCTTCTTGGCAGCCAAGTCGTGACAGGTTCTGCAGCAGCTGTGATGGCTCCATGCGCTTTCAGATGGTTAAATAGTCTTGTTTTTGAGGCTAGCTGTTTGTTTTCTGCTGCACTCCTGGATGAAAGCCCATTTGCCCTTTTAATCAATGAACTGGCCGCTGGATTGGAGTAATCAGTTACATTTTTGTACATGTCAGAGCGGAGATTCTTGCCTGGAGACTGCCAGCTATCCAGCCCTGAGCTCTTGACTGGATACTTAACCTCGTCCTGCTCTGTCCTGACACCTCTATGCACCAAAGGAAGGGCCATCCTTCCAAAGTGAGAGCAAGCACTAGAATAGCTTTCTTTATCCCTCAGGCACAGGATTTCATAGCTTCTCCTTTGTTACAGGAGGTGATAATCAGATCAAACAGAGCAAATAAGGAATACAATTTATTTATTTCAGATGGCTTTATAAACTGTCCCCCCATGTGCACGCACCAGATGGAGATAAGAATCTGGCTGGAACCTTTAGCCTTACGCTGTGCGGCACAGAGGTAGCAGCACATCAAATTATTACGAGAAAAAATTCTTCCGAGAAGATTACATAAATTGGAATTAAATTTTATTTAAATTGCCTTTAAACATATTATGCAAATCTACAATATAACAGGCAGTTCCAAGTAGGTCCCTCGAACAAATGAGCACACGGCACTCCTAACACCGAATGTGATAACACAATATTAAAAAGGAATTTTCACAGGAATACCATGAAGACCAAAAACTGCCATCTACCTCTCAGCCATTTGTAAACCCAATCCAAATTATAATCTGTGTCCCTCGGTGACAGATATCCCTCCTCCTTTTTCCCTATGTGTTGCTGATTGAAAAAGAAGTAATAAACGGACTGAGGCAGGCTATGTTCTCCCTTGCCAGGCTTTCACTCAATGTTCTTCTTGTGCTTGCTCTCCCTATGGGGTGCAAGTACTGTAATTTCTATCTTCCCCAGAAGAGGGAAACTGCATGAACAGGCCAATTTCTGCCCTTGCCACAGAGAGATCTTGAGGAGGGAACAAACCTTCCCCTCTATCTACCTTCACGTGCTTCATCGATCCCTTGATGAGGGCCTAGTAACAACCTGATCAGTCCTACCATCCACTCCGTTTACCAAAGGCGCACGCACACACAGGTCATCAGTACCCACAAGTAGCTCTGGCCACCGGCCGAATGATGCCTGTGAAAACAACACAGCAGTGTCACCATGGGCCACAACCACACCAAGTCACGCATAGCCAAACAGCGACCAAAATCAGCAGTCAGCATCATCCTTTCCCAAAGGCTCTAAGAAAACAACAATCCTAAAACCGTTTGAGATATATCAGTATCATTTAAAGTTCTCTTTGGATCTTTCAATTCCATCTTCAAAGCAGGACAGGGAGGAACCACTACCAGCGTGACTTATTAAATGAGAGCTGAAACAACATGCCTCATTTTAATACAATATAATTCCATATTGTAGCACACAATATAAGCTGATAAAAGCATCCCATTTTACCGCGTGACTGTTACCAACAAGAGTCTATCTGAAATGTATTGCCAGTATTCTGGTCTCTTAACACCCCTAGGATCCACAGAAAGTTGATCCACGTCAGAGGTAAAATACTCCGGGGGTGAGCTGCTTGCTTAAAGCCCAAGTGGAGCCACCAGCCAAGTCTAGGAATTACTGCTCCCAATAGTTTCAGCAAAGCCCTGGAATATGCCATGAAGTCTTACCCGAAAGTACCTCAATGCAAGTCCTCAGGCCTCTCTCTGCTCTCCTCTTGAAAAATCCTGGGTTGTTGTAGAAAGCAGTAATAAACGGTACACACACTAGGATTTCAACAATATGCTATGATTACTTTAAATCTAGAAAACATAACAACTCCTAACAGCTAGCCAGACACTTTCCAGGGAAGGAGACCAAAGTGTATCTTTACGAAAAGGATGATGAAACGGCCTGAAATTATTTTTGTGAGGAGAAAGGTTTCTTAGTCTTCCTGCAAGAAAAAAAAAACCCTCCATTCTGTTTGTCTGGATAGAAAAGGGCAGGTATATCAAACGAAGGCTGTTCTGGTTTATCACACTGCCTTCTCTACTACGGTACTGAAGATTTTATTGCATGCTATAAAGAGAGGAGAAACTCATCTTGTAATCATATAAACACAGTGAACAACACAGAGTAAGTATCAATTACTTTTGCAAGTTTCAGTGATAGCCCCAACCCCTGCGGATAATTTCAAATGGTATGATAAAGACTTCAGTTACGTTAAAAGCATCAAAAGCAAACTAGCATTCAAAACCAAACAATTCCAACTCTGCTATGTAAGTTACAATAAATTTTCTGAACTGGCAGATTTTCCTCTTAGCTGTTCAGCTGTTCCTTCCCCAGAGGTAAAACAAGTCAATCTGTTTGAGAAGACAATTTGCCACCCAGCTTACTTAATGCCACACATTAAAATAAAACGACTGAATGATTTTGATGTCAAAGAGCTGTTTCAATGTGAATCCATGGTTAAAAGAAACAAGCACAACAGAGAAATGCAATCAGATGATGCTGACTTCCATGTGAATTAGATCTAAATAAACAACTCTCCAACTTTTGGTCTCATATTTTACACAGAACTTTTCTCAAATCCTTCAACAGGTCCCTGCATATATGTTATTCACTGTTTACTTTAATCCCACGATCCAAATTTTGCTCAGTGATGTTAGTATAAACACAAACGTGACTAAGAGACATTAGTAGATCTGTGATAAATTTTTATTTGTCTGGAATGAAACATGATAAAGTCCTGTAGCATACTAGCAGGTCAATGTAGCTGCATTTTCCATTCCTTTTGTGCCAACATATGTGACTATGGAAAGCGCACGGCAGTGCAGAAGACCAGTGCTAAGTGATACTCACACAGTGCAGCATAAGGACTTCCAGAGACGTTTGGAGTAGCTTTGAATAAGTTACTTTGGTTCTGGGAAGCAACTTGGCCACCTTAGCTCCTCGGCGTGGAGCGGAACACAGGAAATACCCTCAGCCGAGCCCCACGCCAGTGTGGTTACAGCCCTGCCCCAGCCCAGCGAGCAGGTTCAGAGCCAGGTCCGTTATCTCCGCATGGCACTGCTGCGCTTCCAGGCCAAGTCGCTTTCCAGAACCAAAGGAGCTTATTCAGAAAGAGAAAGCAGGAAAATGCTTTATCTTCACGGTGTAAGTCACAACCTGAAAAGGTTTTCCTAGTCATAGTGTGAGTTCATTTGATTCATCCTAAACCACCATTTTTAGCTGAAAAAATAAAAGCAGTTCTGAAGTTGAGCACCAAATTTGAAACGGTCTGTGATAATATGCAGCAAGACTCACACTTGCTTTTTGATCAAATGAAGGGCTAGGTCTGAGGCCAGTTAACTGGCTTACTATACCTGCTAAAGATCAGGAAACTGAAGTGCACGCTGACCAGCACTGCCAGTGCCCGCTCCATGTTCCGCTGATTTCAAACACAGTCTTAGCTGGTCAGGTGAGCAATTCCGACCTGCTTTCAAAGGCTGAGTGCCACGCACTTTGCTTTCATACATTATGGACGTACGTATTAATGAAAGGGATTAGCTGTCACTAGGCAGAACCAGTTGCTTAATATATTTGGTATATCCTGAAAATATGAAGCCTTTACAGTTTTAACCCATATATTCTTGCTCTACTTTGTGTTTTAGATTGCTTTGCTGAACTACTTGGATCAAGTCTTGCGTGTTGACCAAGAGGTTCGCCATCGCAGACACCTGGAACAGCCGCTCCGATGTCTCCCCTGCCCTGCTGCTGCTTCCTTACCCCTCCAACATTACAGATACGGCAGCTCTCAGCGTGCAGAAGTGTATCTCACTCTGTATGAGTTGGCATTATCAGTTAGTACTGTTTATATATCATGTCCCAGGTAAGCAGTCACTGTCTAAGAATTTAAAATAAGGCCCATTCTGCTCATTGTCCACAACATCAACAACTTCCCTTCAGAGATCTTCCAAACATCCCAGAAACTTGGACATGAATGATTTCTACAGTGCTCTAACCTTGGCACATGTCTTTAAACAGATGGGAATTATTGTTATGCAGCCTTAGGACATATCAGAATCTCTTTTTGTTTCTGTAATGAGGCCCAATTAATACCTAGGACTTTCTGCCACTCAAAGGATTTCAAAATATCATGTTTTCAGCCAGAACTGTAATGCTGATGTGTGCTTTCATGATACAATCTAACTATAATTACCTTAACCAATATCAACGTAAGTAATGATAGTCATTCTAATTCTATAGGAAACTTAGGTATTCCACTGTATTCAAAAAATGTCTTCTATAAAAGTCGTCTTTTCTCTTTCCATTGGAGGGTCAGCATTACGCCTTAGTGTGGTTTCAAATGAGACTAATTGTATAGAGCTAGACAGTCTTTGGGCTTGTCTCCACAGAAGTGTTGCTGCAAAATAAGATGGGATAGCACAGTTGTCACTCTGTGCAGTCTCACCACACAGAGGGCATTAGAAATATCTGCACAGAGAACTGGTGTAGAAAAGTTATTTTGTAGTGATTTACTGCTAATTTTGCAGTAACTTCTCCATGTAGACAAAGCCCTAGAACTTGGGTTTTATTTTGAAGGCTTACACATTTCAGAAGATTTACATAAAATGATAACAATGAAAAACAGTATTTATAAAACATCACAGAGTAATAACTTAATTATAGCCCATTCACCTGGCAGGGCCATTCCATCCTGAAAAAGCCAGTTTATGAATGCTTGAATTGCCTACGGTAATTTTTCAACTTTGTCTTGTTCATGAGAAGTTTGCTCTGATTATTTAGCAGTTCTGGGCAAATGATAAGATGACACTTCCTCCTAATTAACTTTACAGCTCACCTTTTTTTCTCCTCCGCCTGCAGCACTAGGAAGCCCTTGAATTAAATCTCAGCACCTTTGCTGGATCCAATAGGACTGTTCACTGACTGTGCTTTCCAGCTGCTACCTGAGACACCTAAAAATTTCCACCAAACTCGGAATCCTGGCCATCATACTCTGAACGGATTGGCATTGAATTAGATGCATTGCACAACAGAAATTTACAGTGAGGACTAAGCTGAACCAATGCTATTTAAATATAGAGAAACTGAATGCAAGCAAGCTTGGTATCATCTCTCCTCTCCTGCCCTCCTCTCCTCAGAAAGATTCAACCACCACATAGTTGGCAAGGTAAACAGTAAGTGCCACCATAACTTAATGGGGACTACGTGCCAGAAATGGTAAATATAATGACAGGAGTTGGTTTACTATGACATGTTATGATTTTTAAAGATATATTTAAAGACTACTGTCAGAAACTGTGCTAAAAATAGGCTATTGAGTTGCATTTTTTCTAAATGACAGATAACTGTAAGAATGCAGCATTCACAAGGAACTGTTTGTACTAAGCACTGCATTTCCTCTCCGCCCAGCAGAAGTTCCAGAAAACTTCATGTGAATTTTGCAAATATATCAAGGAGAGAATAGACACCAAAGGCTGTAAGAACTAGAAGATCACAGACATGCAAGTATATACAGGTGCTATAAGCAAAGCACATATTCTTCCTGCCAAAAAGGCCTCTCTAATCTCCAAGTTAGTGAGAATGTCCTCATCGCTCCAATATTTTCCCTGCAGCCACAACAATTTTTTTAATACTTATGCAGCCATTTGATTTTATGACCTAGAACGACAAACTTAGCAAGTGACAGTGTCCATCCAGTCCCTTGAATGTTACATACATTTTATATACATCTTGCAAATTAGTCTACATATTCAGGCTCTCTGTACAGTTATTAAAATACTATCTCCAGTTTTCAAGAAAGAGAAGGAAGAATTTGGATTTTAGCTATTCCTATAGCCCTGACTCAGGCATAATTGTCCCTAAATTGTGTGGAGAATCAAACCTTATGGGGAGATTAAATGACTTCAGCTCACTGCTCTACTACATCATCCCTACGGAGCTGGTTTTGTTCGGAAACGTTTGGGGTCAGGAGCTGAGACCACCATTGCTCGTTACCCAAGCAGCTGCTTAGGATGAGATGCCCCACGCCACACGAGGGCAGAGTGCTGGAGCGGGGCTGTCTGACACCAGGCACTCGCTCCCCCCTCACAAGGGAGAACTGTCTCTCGAGCCACTCAAGCCAGCACAACTTTAATTTACTCAAAATAAGGGTATGGTGGTGCCTTATATATGTATAGGAATGCTCCTGCTTCCACTGGGAATAGCAGTGTTGTCTGGTGCTATGAACTAGACAACCAGTTGCCCAAAATGATTTGACTCGATGATCTTAAAGGTCTTTTCCAACCTAAACGATTCTAGGATTCTCAGCAATGCCAAAGCAGAGGAGAAACAACGCCGACTCTCCTGCGGCTGCCTCTGCAATTCCGTATCTCCTGGTCCGGCCGCGCAGCAGGTAGTGCCTGATTTCTCCAGAAAATGCCAAGAAGCCATCTCCAAATTATTAATGTCACATCTTCCACCTATAAAGTATTAATTTTCTATGGATACCTATGGAAAACATTTGCCCTCACGATGGGATCTTGTGGAAATATTTTTGAGGAAAGCAACACAGGTGTTGGGAACAAGCCAGGAGCAGAGGCACTTCTCGAGGCAGATGTTCACCTGGACTATCTGCCATCTGCGCACGCAGGAGTGCTCAAGCAGTCTAACCGGCCACCTCAGCTGCAAACTGACTTTACGGCGATCTTTTCTGTCTGCCTGGGAATTACAAAACGACCCAGTGTCTGCGCCTTACCACAACACTTACCCCTTGCTCTAGAATTTAAGCTTTAATTAAAAGTTTCTACACCTTATGCCTGGAAGGAAGATTTATCAAAACACGAGCAGAACACAAACCTTCAACCTATATAAAGTCTGAGACAACAGCTCGGAAATTCTGTTATTCTTCTTAGCACAGCACTGAAATGAAATAACAGCATTTCCTAGAGGCAGCTTCACTGAGAACACAACTTTTTAATAAGCATTAAAGCGCAGTTCTTCGTGTTTTTTTGCCACTCACCCCAAAGTGGTCAAACAGATTTGCCTTCAACCCCACCGCTCCCCCTCTACAATCCCAAACAGAAACCTATATTGTTTGCCTATCCAAAACATATTTAAAGACAAGATATTAACAGACTACAATAAATTGAACTGAACAACAGTATAAGGGATTTATTTAGTACAGCTTTCCTAAAGGCACATATTTACACATTTGCTTAGGTGAAATCTCCCACCTTTCAAATAAACTTGAGCTGCAACTGAGAAAGTTTTAGAAAACATTGCAAGACGCCAGGGCTGGGCAAGGCCCCTCCATGGGGGACACAGAGGTTGTTTCATTAGTGTCCATGTCACAGCCCTTCAGAAACTGCCCCTTGTTGCCACCAACTTTAAAAGCCTGATCCAAAGGCCGTTGATGTCAATGGGAATCCGTTACCTTCCGCAGGATTTGGATAAGTGTACCGCCAGCTGTGCCGCGCCAAGCACCGCCAAAGGAGGAGCACTCCACAAAGAGCATTCCCGAACAAGACCCAAAACCACAGGGGCAAGTCAAACCCTGCTTGTGGCTGATCCCTATCGCGCAGTCCTGTCTCAGACGGCAAATCTCCCGGCCTCCAGGGAACGGCACACAAACACTTTAGTCATGGCACACTGCGGAGGGCATACAAAACCAGTTTTGTTTCAGGACAAAACCACAGAAACAATGAGGAACGGCAGCGGTTTCACAAATCCGCAGTCATTCATGTCACAGTTTCGCATTATGCCAGGTCCGGTGCTGCACAAGGAGCTGTCAGAAGCCACGGTCCCCCTCCCCAGGCCAGGAATGCCCTCCCGACTCCTCTCCCCTGCCCCATCACACAGCTGAAGGGTGACTCAGCTCACCTCCCAGATAGAAATCATCCCTGCTGCTCACGCACACGGAATCTGTCTGTCCATAGAGATACACACACACACACCGAGTGGAATCACCCTGCGGCCATGCAGTCACAGGACACTGTGAAGAGAAGGGAGAAAGAGAAACCCTTCCCCCTCTGGGGAATGGTGGGGTAGAGATCAACTGGCAGACACAGCCACAGACACCCCAGATTAAAATGAAGTTACATTCAGGTGGGTTTCCAGGATAAAGTCTGCTGTGACCTTCCATTGCACGTCATTCAGCACCGTGTTCTGTGCTTGCAGAAAATACCCTCAAACTCTTGCATATCGGTTTTATTCCCTGCTATAATAAAGAGATAAAGCTACTAAACTTTCCCTATATAAAAATCAAATTTATGATCAATACTGAGCCAAATGTATGGATGTTGCAATGCCACCAATATCTGCTGAAGAGGGTTATAGTAGGCAGTTCTCTTGCACAGATTGTCTTTAAAGTCTCAGACACCTCTGCACTGTCAGAAATCTGTCCAGTATTTACAGCTTTCAGTCACTTGCCTTATTACTATGCAAGCGCCTTCATGGGATTACATGGGGGAAGAGAGGAAAGCAAAGGTGAATCCAACGTATCATCCCCTCTTTTAACTGAATTCCAGAGATTGCCCCCTATTCCCATTTCTCTTTCTTCATTCCTGCTCAAGTATGAATGACAGCACCCAGCAGACATACCTCTGGGAAGAATGGCACTTCCTTCACTGTAGAAATGCTGCTCTTTTAAAATGCTTCAAGCTGCTAAGTATCCTTAAAACACACAGGTTCAAGGGATAGGTCCTCTGCCTCCATAGCACTCAGCAACCAAACTGATGCCAGAAGGATGAATGAAGCTCTACCTACACACTTTGCCAGAGGAAAAAAAAAAAAAAAAGACCAAAAAAGCCAATAGTTCTCACTCCTTGTAGTGTAAATACATTTTCTAATCTCACGTTCGCAATCACACATTCATAGGCTGGTTGTATGCAGGGCCTGACAGATACTGAGCCAGTTCAAGATTAACATAAGCTGCTAAAAGATCAGTCTATAGAAGTGAAAGGTTTGGACAAGAGGAAACAACTTCAGTTTGTTCTTAGGGCAGTGTTTTTGCACCATACAGACCTGAAAAGCTCCAAGACCAAGGCTGGTACAAAGACGGGAATTCAGCTGAAACATGAAGCAGCTCTTCCCACTGCTACTGGTGCTTACTCATGGAGCTGCAACCAAAGAATGCCTCTCGCCTGAACTTCGTTAAGACACAAAAATGAATTACCATATGATTCACCATTTCTAAGTTTCTTACTGAACAAGAGCAAACGCAAAAATTCTACAAACCACTTCATGCAACACAATTTCAAGTACCTTGCCAAAGACCCAAATCACTAAAAAAACCCCAGGCCCACACAACGCCGCATGGCAGGGAAACATTCGTGTTTCGAGCTGTACCAATTCTATTCGCCAAGATATACTACTGTAAGCACTGAGCACCTCGGGGGATCAAAGAGTTAATAAAAACATATGAAAAACGCACAATTACATAAAATACAATCTGTCAATCAGATATTGGAATGGCCTATGAAGATGCCAGTATAAGTGCATGTACTTATACCCAGAGAACACTTTAAACAGTCGACCGTGATTTATACATGCTGCAGCTGTCACACACACTATTTCTGATGTTCAAGAGCCTATGCATACTGTCAGTTGAAGAAATTTCTAGTTATTTGCTATTTTGTAGATCTGTAAATCACATAAATGCTCTTATTATTACCATGTGCTCCAACAGTTTGCATCAACAGACCATCTCAGAAGAACTACAGTGATGAATTATTGATAGTATCTCACATAGCTGGCAAACATTTATTTGAAATGCTGTGAGACAGAACCTGCCTCTTTCCAGTCTCCAGATCGACCCTAATGTAAACTATAGCATACAACAGATCAAAAAATATATAGCCTAGCTCTCAATTCATGATCTCATTTTTATCATTCGATGGTTCCCATAAAGATTGTTTATTATTGATGTGAAACGCTGGAACCAAAATATCCTGTAGCTGGAAGTTGGAAGTCTCAGCAACTGAGTCAGTGTGACTCTTTTGGCCTCCTCTCAATATGCTTTATTTCTTGTATTGAATAAACAAACAGTCCCAGTCTGTAATGACAAAGCAAGCCAGGATTTTCCCATATTGTTTTGACAGATGTTGTCAGGGACTGATTACAAAAACCTGTATACCTAGTAGATATTTACTGCTGCCATCTTCCATAATGTAACTGAACTAGACACAGAATAAACTAATGTCATAGGAAGCTGTGCTAACGAAAAGCCTCTGACTATGGAAATTAAACTGCAAAATAACTTTTCCAACTGCAGCAAAATCTATTTTTAAAGGCATTGGAGGAAAAAATATGTTATTTGTTACATTGTACTAGCAGGACACAGAAGACTATGATGGAGATGAAAGGACTGATTTTTGAAACACCTCAATGTCTGGTTCAGGCACCTTGCAGGAAAAGATCCTATCTTTTTCCAAAGGTCTCATTACTCAAAAGCTCGCAATGAGACAGCCAGACCAACCTTCAGCTGACTGCTACTTAGCTCTGTACATTCGGTCAGCACTTAGTCTATTAATAACGTTTTTGTGCTCTGGTTTTGCTGGGAGTTGGAAAATGCATCAAAGCTGCTGGGGCTCAATTATAACGAATTATTTTAAAGGGTTTTCTGGGGTTTGTGTTGCAGAAGTGTTGGGGGAGGATGCTGTTTAACTGACCACACCTGTGCATTTTTTTAAAAAACAATAAATAAAAGTAGACTGATGCCCCATTACAATTACATGCAGACTTGTGAAACGGCATGATTTTCTATTACCAGGTGTTAATGTGCCCTTTGTAATGCTAAAAGGAAGGCCCTAGACACTGCAACATCACAGGGCTTCCTTTTGAATATTATTTTTCAGGTTTGCAGCCCCCACTGGCGCTGACATTTACTTGTTAGATAGGAAATCACAAGTGAATACCAAGAGGACAATATACTTTTGAAGCTAAGGGAAAATGAGACCTACGGGATAAGGGGCATCACGGTGAGGGTATTTTCATCACAGTGAGGGTATTTGGACCAGATGACTTAAAAAGCCAACTGGTGTTTTTGCAAGCCCAGGGGACTAACAACTCTGGAAATTAAAAACCTGTATCTCTATATGACTAACAAAAGAGATATTTCATTTTGTCTGTGCAGAATGAAGCAATACACAAATCATACGTGTCTTTCCCCAATATTTGTCTAGATTTTGCACAGCCACAGAAATAGATGTGTGTGTACCTCCACATACACACTACACCTAGGACTGAAAGAATAAATACAAACAAAAAGACATCAACAACACATTGCACATTTACATTTACATCCACTGAGCCCTTGTGTGGTTGGTTGAGTAAGATCCTAACACGGTATGAGCCAAAAGGTCTAAAAAGTTTCAGTGATGAGAAGTTCTCACTACTCTCTCTAATCAAATACTTCCTTCAGTGAAAAAAAATAGAGGGTTTTTAATTATCTGTGGAAATGTATCATTTGATGGCTTTTCTTATGTTGTTTGTCTTCCGGTGTGTTAAACAAGCCCAAACCTGAGAATTTTGCAATTTTTCAACTTAGAAGTAGCTTTAAATGAAAACAGCAACTGAAGAAAAGGCTTAAACCTTCACCAGTGTGAAGGAAAGTTGAAATATATTCATGCAACGCAGTGCAGTTAGCATCTGGGAGGTAAAGCATTTAGCTGGGAATTCAGGTATCTTAATCCCTCCAAGGATATGAGCCCAAGTGACTTAGGCTTTCCTGGATATCAAGGACAAGATCCAAAGCCCATTTTAAAATCCACACATTTTTCCAGTGACTTGCATTGCCATTAGACTACAGACCTGATTTGACAGAAATCTCACAAAAGTGGAAACGACCTTTTTGGTTAACATGTCTCTTTTTTTAAAACCTTAACTTTCTTCATAGTAAAAAAAGTATTTGTTTAATAAACACAATACCACCAAGTTGAAAGGAAACCAGCTGCCGGGTTAGGGCAGACCCAGGTGTGTTGCCGTACTCTGAGAAGGATTATGAACTGCTCATCGTCCCTCTGTGCCATCAGTAGGGTCAATGTGTCATTTCTTCCATGCAGAATATCACGTAAGAAATTACAAAGGGGCCCTATTTAGATGACATTTCTTTTTATTTCATATTCTATTTGCCCAGGAATGGCAAGGTGAAAAGAACATATTGTCCCGGCGGAAATTTTAGGAATAGAACCGAGCGAGATGCGTGTACAGTAACACTTACACATGTACTCTGACCTCTCTCAACACTACAGATCCTTTTCCAATTTCCAAAAGTTTCCAAGAGGAAGCAAAGGGAGCATCTCCGTCTATCTGATGTCTCAGTGACATTTCACTGAGATGACAGTTCGCTGGGATTTGCACATCTAAAACTCTCTCCGGGGAAGCTTGTGAAAAATATCGGTCTAACCTACTTTGAGGACTCAGTGGAGTAATTCTGTTTCAAGTGCCAGCAGCCGCTGTGGTTGGAGGATGCAAGGGAGGGCAAAGGGACCTGCTTCAGCTCAGCCCTGTAGCGCCTGGTAAGGCCTAAAAGCCACTCATAGAAATAAAAAGCCCCCACGAAGTTATTTAAAATTGAGCTATGATTTAAGGAAGAAGGCAAAATCTTTGGAGGATGATATTATTGAACTAACACAAAACCAAAATCTATGGCAAATATGCCTATAGATGAGAATCAAGCAAAACCTTTTTTCAAAAAAAAACCTCCCTTGAAATAACACATTCATCCTCCAGTAAGTTTGAAATCAGTTATGCTTCCAGTTTAAAAAAGTGTCACTGTGAGAGATATGTGATGATACTCATAGTATTTCTAGCTACAGGTTGCATTAGGCATTTGGAAAAACAGAGGCAGGCTAAATCCAGGCTAAATTCGTTACCTGAACTCCAGATCGGAAGTAGCCATGGCAGAGCAGAGGGTTCTCCTGATACATGCACAGACCTCGACACTAAACTCTTTAGTGATGCTCCCCCCCGCCCAAGATAGCACAAGTTCTGAGTGTTTCCTCCTCCTTTTTTTAATTTGTCTCACACCAGAGTCCCCAAGGCTGTATGACATACTACATTTTAAACCCTTACTTCTTAGTGCCTCCTGAACCCAATTTAAACTTCAAACTTCATTTGATTGAAGGGCGATGGTGCTTAGCAGCCCTGTGGAAAACATAGACTGTTAAATCCATCAGCAAGTGATTCATCTTTCAGATGAAATGAGCACCAGCAGAAAATAGTGGAATACAACAGACCCCAAAAACCCCCAAAATGGGCAGGCATCATCTTTAATTTAAATACCATAATTTACACTGTTTTGGTCACTTTCAGCAGCTATTACTGCGTGCAATGAAAGCAATGTAAACCACAACCAGTACGTGAACACAAGATGCCAAGGAAACAAAGTAAATCAAAAAGGAAGGAGAATTTCAGCTAGACTGACATGCAGAAGCACTTTTCTTGAGCGATACATGACGAGAGTGAGAGATAGGATGAGCTCTGATTGATTTCCTTGCAATTATATGAGTAAAGACAAGAGGGCATAGCATTACTCATTATACCACCATCATCCCAGTGGGTTATAGACAAATGAGGACTGGCCAAGCAAGGTATCCTTGTAAACAGCAATTACAGCAGATAGACACAAACTGGGTCACACGTGCTTCACCCAAGGGTTGGCTGTGGAAGTGCTGATTCCAACTCAAAAGATGTCAGCCTGGCTAATATCAAAGCCTTCTGCTTTATGTTACCCCGCACAATGTATTTTACACAGTAAGCCAAGCTGCACTTCTCCCTCTCTTTCCGACACTTCCCAAGCCATATGAGAGGAACGACCCTCTTAAATTCACTTCCATTATGCCTTAACTAATAGGGCTACAGGGAAATGCTGTTTCCCTCCTGCCACTGAGCTCCCGCAGCCAGCGCTGCCCACCAGCTCTGCTTGGTATGCAGCTCCGGCACCCCACAGAAGCCACACTCAGGGGTAACCACAAGTTACAACAACCAGAAGATGTGCAAGTCCATGCATAAAGAGGAAGACTTCACACAGCTGCTCTTCTTATGATCTCTCCAGATAAGGGTAAGGCAGCGTGCCCTGTTGCTGCTTCTTGGCCGGGAAACGAAGGTGTGGGCCTTGCCTCACAGCAGTCTAGGAAGCCTTTTCAGAAATCTAAAACCTCATTCGGTGGGAAGAGAAACTCTTGAAGCACTACAAATACAAAGCAAAAAAGTGCTGTTGGCCACAACCCCTGCAATCTAATTGATCCAAATAAGAAATACTTGTAGCTATCCACGGCTGTCAATAATTCTAGAAAAAGTTTTGCTTAGTTGAATCTACCCAGCTGAAGCCTCTTCCATTAAAATTTCCTGGGCTCTATACACAGAGCTCTACGGTTTTATTTCATATTGATGTCATGTTACTCATATAAAGTTGTCATTTGAAATTATTTTAGGCATAATATTTAGGAAATTAAGTCAGTCAGAGAGCTTATTGCAGAGAGATTCCAGTTTTGACTGCTGAAAGTGTGTGATCCAATCATTTATGGTAGTAAATAAATGTTATGAAGCTTCATGGAGAAACTGTTATCCAAATTACTGAACAACAAGAGAAAAGCCTTTATTATGTTCCAGGAATGCATTTCTGGCAGAGAAAATAACATTCGTATACAATGTCTTTTTATAGATTAGTGAGAGGAAAAAATGACTGCATTGATGTACTGCAAACTGTAGGGATTTTTTTCTTTCCTGAGGAATTACAAGTGACATCAGTTTTCATAATATCTGAGAAAAAGAGAATATACTTTGTTGAAAGAACTCCAGCTTTTTTATTCTGCTAAATTGTGTTACTGAGACAAACTTTCCATTGTTTATTGTTTGCCAAGTTGTGGCTCTGGTGTACATAAAGAAAAAGTCTTTCAGACCCTCAAATATTTTTTCTGAATAATTATTTTATTGTTTTCTCTTGAGCAAAGCAGCAAAATGACCCTACTAAGATCTGTGACAGCATTTGCCAGGGGCTTGAAGCTTCCACCTTCAATGCACAAAATAAAATTCTTTGTGAGAATGTCTGTCTCAGCAGACTGTTCTCAGGATAGTTATTCCTGGATCATGTTGGCTCAAGCAATCCTCTTCAATGGTCAAAAATCTTGTTGAAAAAAACTAAGCAGTAAGTACTGGAGTTCTGCAGAGGAAAACATTTTACAAGATTTTCCCCAAGGTGGAAGAGGGAAAAAAAAAAAAGGAGCCAATATATTGGGATTTTATTGTAAATCTCCAGGGAAGTCTACTTCATCACTGTGTAAGAGGCAGGGCTTTGGGCCACACTGGGGAAGCTCTCTGATCCATCAAACAAATCTTTGCTCTGTAATAAACCAGAAGATCTATCAGACACACGGGATGGGATGTGCTGTCTATCCCAGAACAAGACTCTCTATGTAAAATTTTTTCCCATGTAGAAATAAGAAAGACGAACTTCCACTCTGCAAGTTAAACTTTTCATATAAATGATTCATTACACTATATTTTTGTTAGCAAGGGAACCAACAGGTTGACTATGCTGTTGACTCAAACTTTAGCAGTTCAAGAATTCTTTTGGTCATTTCAATGTGAAATGGAATAAAATCATGTGTGTGACATTGGTGAGCTACTGAAATTGCCACATTGCTACCAGTTACTACCATCATCTACGTCTGCATCATGAAACCTTTCTTAATCCAAGTAGACTCGTATGAGGATGGACAGTTTTTCCAGGCCTGTACTCCTACCACTCACTCTGTGGGAAGGGAGTTACTTTTTGCAGATAAGGAAATCCCAATATTCTTTGTATGTAATTCTATGACAGGCCAAGAAAAAACATATTTGATAATTGCAGTCACAAAGGAAGAGTTTCTTAGTGCACATGCTTCATTGTGAAAACGAAAAAGCTTTATTTTTAAACCACTTCTATTAAATATATTCATTTGTCTTCAGCATGTGCTTTTTTTAAAAAAAAAACCCAACAATGTAGATATACAGGTGCCAGCTCCTTTCTGGTCTAAATTGGCTCCCCTGACAAAAGTGGACTGCAAAACTTTGTGCCAGTATAATTTGTCCTTTATTTCTTAACTGCATCCAGATATTTCATTCAAGAGTATTTCCCCTTTATTTTTTCCACTGATAATACCTTACATTTTGCATTTAAAAAAATAATTTTGGCATGGCATACTTTCCCTCATATTGGGTGACTCCAAATGATTTGTTGCATCAATTATTTGTATCCCCACCATGTCTTAGCATCTCCGTTTTGCAAAAGACATACAGCGTGTGGTGCAGTGACTGTCCCACATGTCGGAAGTGGGGCCTCTTGCATTGGTCATGGTTCAGAGGGAGGGGCAGAAATTGGGCCAAACGTCTGGACTCATGTGGTTTTGTGCAGACGACCCTTCAGATTGGTGTTGGTCTTTCGCTTGTGGTGGAATCCTGACCTCACAAAAGCCAGATGAAGTATTTTCCCCCCCATCCAGGACATCCTTACTGTCATTGTCTAAAATCAAAACTACTAAAATCTTTGACGAATTTAGTTCCACTGCAGAGGGTCATTCTTTATCCCTTGAGACCAAATGCGTATCCTAAGTACTCGCTGCAGAGTATCAGCCAGATTTCACAGCAGAATGTGCTATGCAGCTGTCTGCCTAGTGAGCGATGTCACACAAAATTACTTTTTATTCCCTTTTCTTTATTAAGAGGACCACTTGACAAAAGACAAACTATGCTGCTAAGTCAAACTTCAGCAGGTGTTCCACCAGCCGCTGCTCTGCGGGAGGTACAGAGCAGCAGCTCCATACAATCAGCATTCATTTCTAGAAGTTCTTCTTTTGCAAAGCAAATATTATAATACTTAAAAAAAATAATCTGTGCAACTGTCAGAAGGCAAGACCATGCTCATCTTTTGAAGACATTGTATGACAAGGACTGTTGTTGTGATGAATAAAATTAGTTAAGAGCTTCACAATCAGAGGAACGGTAATGTGGTTGTTAAAGCACAAACACTTAATTAAGATGATTTAGGTCAGGCTTCTTTTTTAAAAAAGAAAAAACTTTGCCACTGTCATTTATGTGAGTTTTGGCCAACCACCCACTTGCATGTGTTTCTGCTGCACCCTGTACCTCTCTCACTTTGAAATAGCCTTTTTTCCAGCTTTGTTCATTCTGCCCGTCAAAATCTTGGCGCGGGCAGCAGCAGCAAGAGCAGCAGCGGGAGCAGCAGTGAGGCTGGCATGAGTGAACTGCCCTGGGGCGGAAGGCATTAACCAAGCACCTGGAGTATCACGGCAGCATTGCTCCTGCTGCCCAGCGCCTGCTGCACAAACATGGATCCTTCTTCTTTGGAATTAATGAAGTCCAAAATAAGCTGCACCTAGATTCTGATGTCTTGAATCATACTGAAGAATACGTTACTCTCTAAAGCCACCTCAATCTGTCAATAAAGCATGTTCTTGGATGACACCAATTGTCACAGCTGCACCGAGGCTCAGCAAGCAAGTTCAATACAGCAATGACAATAAATCCGATCTTAGGATTCATTCCAATGATAAAAAAATTAAGTATTTCCTCATGTTTGCTCTGCTCTTTTCTTTCCTCCTCCTCCTTCTTGGATTTTTTTCTTGTGTATGAAGGAAATAGCCTTGTAGGGAAAAAAAAGATCCCTTCAATTAAATGTCCTTGCAGATAGATCAGCCTGCTGCCTTGCAGAAAGAGCAACAGTTTTACCATTAAAGAAAATGTGTTTTGCTCACAGTACAACCTGTGTGAAATTCTTAGTAATCAATGAAAGAAACATCTCATTAACAGATCTTCCATGATTGAGGAGAGGTTAGCTCAGAAGAAGAGACGGAAGGCAATCTCAAAGAGCCAATACAAGTCCAGGGTTATAAATTGCGTTCTGGTGAAACTGTAGAGCAAGCCTCACATTGCTAGGAAAGATCTTGTTAGAAGTACCCACATCTTGATTCAAACACAGTCTTTGTGTTGCACAACAAAGGCACGACGTTCCCCAAAGAAGCCTCCATACTCTTCCCTCTATCTCCTTAAAATGAACAAAGAATCCATTTACAGAAATTTAGTTTCAAAATTACTCAGTTTTGGCACACCGTCACAGTCTCCTGAGAGGACCAAGAGCAGGACTTGCTTTCTGTCATTGTCATTGAGAGCTAGTCAATAAAATATTCTTTCAGTTTTTACTGTCGGTAGTGATATATCGTGTTTGCATCAGGCACACCAAGGCAGGCAATCACAAAACACTTTACAATACCTGATTTCCCAGCACAGCTGTAGATGCACAGCCCCCCACACAAAGAGAACCCTGCAGCGCTGAGTTAGAGTGGGGCCTGCGCTGTCGGATCACCGTGGCTGTTACTCGTGCAGCCCGGGGAATCCGTCAAAGCCCCCGGCCCAGTGTTTACCCAGCCCAAATGGATTTAGATTGCAAGAGAAAGCAGGATTATATTATTTTCTACAAGGTTTTGTAAACCATGTTACAAGAGTGCATAAGAATTCATGCTTTTCTGAGAAGCAAACATGCATCGCAATATTGAAAGCAAGGTCTTAGCAACAAAAATGGCAAAAGAGAAAAAAAAAGCAGCGCTGTGTTTCTCCACAGGAGCATCAAGGAGGTATAAAATAAGGAGGGGATGGAGTGGAAAGAGTATTAACTACACAGCTACTGTTATTTTCTCTGGAAGGGCAATTTGGAAAGAATAAAGAATTGACTTTTCCTTTAGGACCAGTCACAAAACTGAGCCAGTGTGGGTGAGAGGCTGGAAAACAGAAGTAAATTACTTTTCTTCCAACAAATTAAGGAAATAAAGGCAGTTCCTTCCTTGGAGCAATCACATTTATGCAAATCGGTGTCTAGAGACACAGCCTAACCCTACAGAAACAAAGCTTGCAGTAATGAGTCCGGTTGCCTATCCAGGCAAAGTTCTCCTTATAAAAGTTCTCATATAAAAATGACTCTGAATTCCTGCTTAGTGGAAGACAGGAAGGAGACAACTCCTTGACTTTTGACAGGAAATTTACTGTGGTCCTGTAAGCAGGGTGTATGTCTGAAACAATAATTTCATTAAGGCCCAGGATCCATTTTGTGAACCACAGCTACCCTGCTGATCACATGGCCTTAAAATTCATTTAAGTGCAATGTCCTCATTTATCAACTCTAGTTACCAAAACAAGATTAAGGTTCCGGACTGAACTGTCAAACTCTGGTTAACTAAAATACTATTTTCATTTGAATTGCTTTCTAGAGAGGAAAGGATCGTCAGCAACTTCCCTCTATGCATGATGATTTTATTCCTTAGGTGAGAGGCTGGGGAGTTGCCCATTCTGCCACCAACAAACTGTGCAAGCAACTTTGAGCAGGTTAATCTTTTCAGTTTATCCATAGGCTCTCGGATGGATAGTGTGAGATTTGAAATGATCATGTTAAAAACTATAGATTAAGAGAGATTCACCGTTGTGGTGAAGCTCTGCAGAGAGAGGGTTGCCAGAGCTCTTAAAGCCTCCAGATTTTGAAGGACAACCTGAACCAGTATTGCCAGTCCCATAATTTGGGTAATTAAAGGATAGCTCTACGTTTATGCTTTGTTACTGACTACTGATCATTTGTCATTGACTCAGCAATGACTGTCGATCACCCTCCTTATCCTTATAACATAAAACTGTAACACAAAGAATAAAGATTACCAAAGAACTAGCTCCACAAACAGGAACAAGTGCTCACACAGCCCTGCCAGCAAGAGATCTCCTGCAATATATTCTGATTTGCCCTATTTACCTTCTACTATTTCCTAATGGGAACAATTCCTACCAAAATTATATTCCTTGTCATATACATATCTGGTATACATTACTCTTCCGTTTAGGTTTCCCACTAACCATGTTAGAGGGTTAGCATTTCTTCTCTTCCTCTACACATTACACAACTTCTATGTTTGGTAATAATTCTCTGTCCTCCCAACAGCTTGTCCCCCAGCTTTCCTGCCTTTGATCTGTAGAAAATATTAGCCAAATCAATGGCTGACCAAACAAAATGGAAAAATTATTTTTAAACATCCCACAAAACCAAAAATCTCAGAAATGAAGCCCCAATAGCCTTTATTTTGTAATAGGAAACATGCTCAAAGTGCAACAGCAATCCACCGTGGGGCTTTACGATACCACCGGCAAGGGACATGGAAAGTTCTTTTGTTGTTCTTTGCAAGCAAAGTACTAGTAAGAGAAGGATGAGGAAAGAACTAGTCACCTCACTGAGGACCAAAGCCTACTGTTTGATAAAGCTGAAGAATCATGAGTACTATTCTAGTTTCTTCAACAATTTCTCTATAAAGACACAGAGCAGTAGTTACTCTTGCTTTCAGCTCTCAAGTTACAAGATTATGACCAAACTATTAGACACAACTTTGGTATAAATGACAAATTCAACTTTGTAACAAACATCAGGGATTTTCCCTTTTAATCTGGAAAACAAACACCATCCTTTTGGCCTTAAGATATTTTGTTCCAAGTTTTTCATGCTCTGAACATCACTCTCAAGTCCTTCATAACTCTCAAATCTCAAAAGACGTCTCCACCACCATGTTGCACGTTGCTGTAGTGATATTTATCTGGCCAGCACTGATCAATAGAAGACTCATAACAATACAGGGGTTTGCATGGAACAGCACCCAAACCAGCCGAGGCAGAAGCATGCATTACCTTTCAAGATTCTTTAGAGACTATCAGCCCAACAGGTCCTATCAGAGCTTTCCAGGACACTGGAACCGTCATGGAAATTTAATGTTCGCCATGATTATTAGAAAAGGCTATCATCATGTTTACCAATTATTCTGAAATTACTGTGATCCGAGTGTGGTAAGCCTAAAGGTAAAATGAGAACTTATTTGCAAAATTCAAAATGTAGGCAACGTAGCTCCAGTTAACAGAAACGAACACAAAAATCAAGAATATAGCTGCTTATTTCTTTCATCTTTCTGACTCTGCATAATCCACCTAATGGTCTGCTAGATATTCACAGCTGAAGATCCAGTTTTTATAGAAAAAATTCTGTTCTTACGCTGCATTTGTGGAAAAGGATCTAGACTTGAGGATCTCACTTCCCATTACTCTCTTACACTCCTTGAAAGAGCCACAATCACATTTTCCACCTCTTCTCTCCCTCTTCCCCCAAGACTTCCTCATCCTTATCTGACTTGGGAGTAGGGTTTGATCCTTCCCAAGCATCAGTTCTGTCATTAGCCAGGTGTGAAAATTCCCCCTTCTGCCCAGGTAGAAGGAGTTTTGATACTAGACAGGCTTCAGGTTGGGTGAGACTTTCATCTTTATCCACTGATTAGCCTGATCTGCTGCTGTACCACTTCCCAAAAGTATGGGCCCAGGTTCTGTCCTCAAGAGTTCTCCAGAGCACCAGCAAATTTATAAGAGAAGGAATAGTAAATTCTACCTCAAATTAATAGATTTTGAAATGTAGAAACCAAAGTGCACTTTGCTTTTCAGGAAACCAGCAGAATAGCCATCTCTAGTCCTATGGGCAGTATGAGCATTACAGACTCCATGCGAGCCTTTCAATCCAGGAGGGTATGTGTTCAGATACCCAAAGATTTCAGAGTTTGACCTGCCAAAGACATGAAGTAGTAGTGGCTTTTACTGTAGCAGAATCACTGAGTAATACCACCCAGGGGAAAACTCCAGGAAAGTTCTCATCTGTTTGCCATTATAAATTATGCCGACCCTTCAGTTGGCCTTATGTAATTTTCCCTGTGGAGACACACTGAAGTTGTACAACTTTTCAGCAAGTCGTTCTGGGGAAAAGCCCAATAGAAACCTGCCTGTGTTCTGGCAGAATTTAAGGGCTAATATCCAAGGAAACAATCCAGAAAACCAGCTTTCCAAAGGATATTTAACCTTGGGGACACCTAAAAGTTTTTAAGTATTCCCAAACTATTTCCTCAACACCTGTGCAGAAGTGCACTGTAGTTTGGAAAGTTTCATACATAACTTCACTTGAGCTCCACCAGGCTCCAGAGACCAGGCAGCCGTGTGCCTACAGGTCAGAGCGTTTCCTGGAGAGACACTTCCTCACTGCTTAATTGTACAGCAAAGGAGACTCTGGTTTGCAAAGAGCTAAACCCCAGCCAAGCGCTGGCAGAATGAGATCAAGAGGGAAATACAGAAGTGCTAATACATTGTTTTCACCTGTGTCTTTGAATACTTTCTAAGCACCTCTCTTGCTTTCCTTAAGGTAAGCTATATATTAGATGAATCACTGCACCTAGGAGATACATCCATCATTGCACATATGCGTAAAGGAAAAGTAAATGACATGAAAAATGTTATTATGCAGGAGGACCTAGATTCATCTTTTGATTTGTAGTGAGTGAGTCAAGCCTGTTTAAGACAGAGGCTTAGTTTGAAACAAGCTTTGTCACTGTCAGCCCTGAGGTTCCATCAAGAAAAGACAACAGCCTACTTTTTGGTGGGTCTACAGGCTGTTACCAGCTTCCTCATTTACCAACTTTAGAAAGTTTATTTGGTGTTTTGTAAGAAATAGGTACTTACATTGCACTGTCCATCTGCAAGTCTCAAAAGTACCCTGAACTGGCAGTTTATTAAAAGTCAGATAGAATACAAAAGTAATTTCTACTAGCATTAGCAAGCTATGACAGTCTTAGCTGTTTGGGTTGATGCCCCTTCCTTCTGATGAGCTACCTCTTCATTGCACTCTGCTGTACTCCTCCTGCCTTTGGGCTTGTGTCAAATCTTTAGTGCTGTTATAGACCAGGTGCTGCCAAAACCTGGGGGCATTATTTTTTTATTATTTTATGTATACTATGTATTTCATAAACAAACAGACCTCTCTATCTCCATAATACTTATTTCAATTAAATACACATTGACCCTAATTTTTAACAGTGGCTGGTGATGGGACTTACCCAAACAAAGCAGTTTCAAACTACTCAATAGATTTCCCTCTGTGAATTACTGACAATCAATAAGAGTATTTAAATTCCGGAACCAACTCTTCAATTTAGAGATTTTTAGTGTTGATTCTCTTGAATTTTCTTGGGTTTAACTGCATTACAGTTATTTTCATAGCAAATGTGTATTCACATTTATGTTTCTTGACAAATGCCTTTAAAATTTGGGTTTATAATTTTATTGACATTTATTTTGGCAATAAGCTGATTTCTTACAAGCCTCCCTTTGGCATGTGCTCTGGGCTACTTACACATGAACAATTAACAAGGCACATTTAACAGAACTCCTACTGCTGCAATACGATCTGTCACTATGAAGTTTGCACAGTTAACAAAAGCGAAGCCAAAACAGACTGATTGACCGTGATATTCTGGACTAGGAAGGAATCAGACATTTCAAATTATTTCATATGAAATTCATATGAATTCAAATGAAATGAAATTTCTGATTCCTTAAATCATATAAAAACAGGTAGAAACCAATACTTGTTAGTTCCGTAAGACATTTTTCTAATTTCATTTATTACATCCTGATACAATTCAGAAAAACATGAGACAATGGAGGAAATGCTTTTCATTCAAATAATTTCAGCTGTTTGTTTAATACCAAATGGGTAAAGACAATATTCTAAAATAAGATATTATATACGAAAAACCGACTCTGAACTGTCTATAAAAATCTTTGTTTCCATTTCTAAAATTAGCACAGTGATCTATCAAACAGATTAAAATTAAATGCTACAAAGGCATCTTAAAAGCAGGAAAAAATTGACACCTCACTTTTAGGCAGATGCAGGCATGCTCATAACATGTCTGGAAACATTCAAATATAGTTGTAGACTTAAAAAGTCTGTAGAGGTTGGTGCATCTATCGGGCAGTGTCCGCAGTCACCCCACACAGCTACTTCCTGGGTAGTGCCTTTTACCTATTTACACCGTCTGTTTTATCAGATAAGCTTTTTTGCGAAACATGAGGTTAAATCAAAAGTGTTAATGGCATCTTTCAGTGCTACTAACTGTAAACCTCTTTTATAATAACATTTAAAACATTAAACAAAAAATCTGTCCTTACTTACAAGGCAAAGCAGAAAAGGAAGGTCATTCATTACACCCCATTCACTATTTTCTGTTTCATTCTGTAAATATTATAGTGCTACTGAGAAAAAATATAATGTCTGAGGTTCTCAGATCTTCCCTCAGAGTTTTAATCATTTGCTTCCCAAGAAGGGGTTTAACAAATACCACACTGTTCTGTCAATATTTGTATGCAGCACCACATAGGGCAAGCTGCCAAACTCGCATGGTTTAAAAAGCCAAGGGTAGAAAACTGACACCCGAACAAACACACTCCCGCTTTGTTTCTTTTAAGGTGGTGGTAAAAGTGTCATCTTTGCTTCTGACTGCAGTTTGGGAAAGCTCTTTGTTTCATTGCTTTACTTCTCCAGAAATGCCATTATTTAATAATCGCCGTTCACCAAACTTAAGGGATTTGTTTCATGCCCAAACATTTCTTACGCAATTATAAGCCTTTTGCTCTCCACCAGCTGCACTTTAAATGTATTTTAATTGGCTGGAATTTAGAAAGAATCCATTTGGCAGTCATTTACATTTGCAGCACGCCCCTAGCAGCTGAAACAGGCCCCAGAAGCAGCCCGATTACTTCATCAAAAGAAACTGCTTGAATACCGGTGACTCCTACATAACTACAGTGAGCTCCATTATAGAGGTGTGGTGATGCAATTAATAATTCTCTTGCTACATTTTTGCTTATACTGGGAGCAGAATGTATTACCAACTGATACATTTCCAGAGCAGTCTGCAGAGTTAGTGCTCAGCGTGGGCTTTCAAACGTCACTGCGTTTCCAGCGAGGCCATTCTTGTGCTTTCTCTCTATCTGATCTAAACAGCGACGTGGCTCGAACACTGGTATTATTGTTTCTGTACTTGCAGCACATCAAGAATGTTACCAGCTGGATTTTTGTACATAATATTATTTTAAAAGCTTCTAATGTGCTAGTTATTCAAGGATCAAAGCATAAACTAAGTTTAGTACATTACATTAGGAACGGCTCGCTTTTCCATTTCTCTTTATTTTTGGGCTCCTAATGTGTATCGTAAGCCAACTTTGCAGAGCCTTAATTTAATGGCGTAAGTTCACCCTACTCTGCAGTTTGTAATGCAGAGGTTTAAGAGTTGACAGCAGCAGGGAGAGCTACCAACAGCTGCTCAGAAAAAAGAATGAGAAGATATTAAGGAGAGAACCACAAGAATTCTCACTGTAAAATGCAATATTTAGGATGAATGTAGCGACATTAACAAGTCAGATTTAAAATCAGAGAGACATTCCAAGTGATGCTGATTGAACGCATGGTATCTGAAAAACCCAGAGCTCTGCAATCCATGAAAGCTCCTGTGAAATTGTAACTGCTTGAGAGTTCACTTATCATCAGTGTACTGCGGAGGATGAAGGAGCGAAAGAAAAGGGATTATTCTCTAGCTGAAGTACAATGAGAACTGTTTTCTACATTTAAAAGGTGAATAGTTCTTGAAGTGAAGTTATGACAATACTTGCCGCCTACAGAGAAAAGCAGCGTTTCAAGTGCATTGTATGAAAAGGAGAAGGATTAATGCCACAGAGAGAGACCATTATACTATAGAAGAGCTGCATATTTTAATAATTTGACTCCCTCCAACTCTGGAAATTTCCATAGTTGACTGGCTTATACTCCTAAGAAATGGAAATCTTCAGTGTACTGAGGTCTTTAGGGAACTGGAAGTACCACTTTGGGGAAAAAAAAAAAAAAAGAAAAAAAGAAAAAAAAACAAATGCAAATGGCCAAAGCAGATGATAGAATAGAATATTTTAGGTTGGAAAAAACCTTTAAGATCATTGAATTCAACCGTTAACCTAGCACTGCCAAGTCCACCACTAAACCATGTCCCTCAGCACCACATCTACCTGTCTTTTAAATACCTCCAGGGATGGTAAGTCAACCCCTCCCCTGGGCAGCCTGGTCCAATGCTTGACAACCCTTTTGGTGAAGAAATTTTTCCTAATATCCCATTTAAACCTCCCCTGGTGCAACTTGAGGCTGTTTCCTCTCGTCCTACCACTTGTTACTTGGTAGAAGAGACTGACCCCCACCTCTCTACACCCTCCTTTCAGGCAGTTGCAGAGAGCGATAAGGTCTCCCCTCAGCCTCCTTTTCTCCAGGCTGAACAACCCCAGCTCCCTCAGCCGCTCCTCACACGACTTGTGCTTTAGACCCTTCACCAGCTTCTTTGCCCTTCTTTGGCTTCCCATTAGAAGCTGAACCTTGGTATCTTTTAACTAACTTCACTGAGAGAGGGCCAAGCAGCTGCCCAAGCTCAGTCTGCATTGTTATGGTAACCCACTGTATCACACTCACTTCATGTATTTCATCCTCAAATATATTAATGACATACAGAAATATTCTTGCCTTCCTCCTTTTGAAGGCACGATGCCTATGACCAAGCTGGGACATGAACCCAGGTCCTCACGGTGTTCCTTCCTCCACTGCATCATGCATTTATAATTGTCCCATGTAGAGACGCTTGTGGCTACATCCCAGATCAGAGCTGACTCAGGTTAACAGCTGAGAAGCACAAGGAAGCAACTTAGATATTTGAAAGCCAAAAGAAATAGAAGTGGAGGCTTAAATCCAGACTTCTTTCACCCTCATCCAAGCAGAAATGGAAGATTAGAGAGCTGCTTACCTTTATCTCATCTGTAGCCTACCAAAACAGACGACAAAACTCCCGCTGAGTTCAAAAGGTGGTATGGGTGGAAAGAGAAAGAGAAGAACTGCAGAACTACTCATGACCTCAGCTATAAATGAAAATCCTAGATCATTACAAACAATGAAAATACACTGTAGTTGAATCCTTACCCATGCATCATTGAAAACTTTACACTTTTGCCACATGACTTTATGTGTTTATTTAAAATAAATACAAAACCTTCCTGATAACGCTGCAGTGTAAATATCCGGGGAAGTATTAGTATGACCTGTGTGGTGGATGAAGATGAGCTGCAGACAGGAGGGCAAACGGCAGCATGCATAACAGCCTGCTCCTGTCCTCCTGCCTCTGCCAAGTGGCAAGCAGCAAACCTTGGAAAGAGAAAGGTCAGCGCTCTATTCATGCTGTCACTCCGGGAATCCCCTGCGTTGTCATGGGCTGCATGATGACAGCCATGAAGCCTAGATGTGCCATTGATTGTTAGAGGACATTGAAGACAATTGGCCATTATTTAGCTTCAATATCTATCTTCACAATTATTTAAATGTGAGACACTGGCAAATGTTTCCAAAGAAACGGTACCGGTGTGATTTTCAAAAGAGGAGGACTGATTTATTTCCAAGCTTGATGTGAGATTCGAGTCACAGCCACAATAAGCCTCTGAAAAGCTGTACACTAAACTGATTTTCTGGTAGCAGTTCTGCAAGAAAACCCTTGCATTGACAAAACTTAAGCATATGAAACATTTACTATTAAGACAGTTAACAGCCCTAAGCACAGTGAAAAGGAAAAGCATTACTTTGAAATTTCAGAAACTATAAAAAAAAGAAGGCAGAGAGAGAAATATGTGTGCTATCAAAGGAAAGATAATCAATCCTTCAAAAGCAGAGACACCAAGCAGCAAAGAATACTTCCACCGTGCCTAATGGCAATTCTTTGCTGCCTTCCTTCCCTAACTGCTGTTGGCATTCAGCTGGATGAGAGGGAAAAAAAACATCTTTACAGTAGTACACACAAGTGAAAACGAACTATGGCAAAGGAGAAACCCCACAGTGAATGAAAAGCTGGTTTTCTCTTATGCAAATGCTATGCGTCAGTGAACCCGTTTCCAGTCTAACAGAACCATCTTCAGGAGATATATAAGGCTATTAGTGTAACTGATACCTGGTTAAAAATGAAGGTGAGGGGCATGAGAATGCAAGCGTGTGGGATTTATTAAAACAGCAGCCCAGCAGAGTCCTTGTGACACATATGACAAAAGACAAGAAGAATGATGTCCTAAAGAGGACACTAGAAAGAATATGTGATCTAACTGGTATGCCAGAAACCAGGAGGTGGAAGTATTAAACCAAGGCTTATTGCAGGCTTTTAAAAACAAGGTGAGAACACTGTCCACTCAATTACTTTTCTTTAATCCAGAGATTGCCCATGTGAAACGCTGGGAAGGCAAGTAATTGGATGATCAGACTCTCCCTGGTCCTAACTGAGGGGGGCAGGCAGAGGACAAACTCCCGCCTTTGTGCTCACAAAGTGGGATTACCTCTGTACATTTTACATCACCTTCTGCCTCCCCATCTTCCTTCTGTACACTTCAAGACTTCCAGATCTGGGCAGGCAAGCGTAGGAAAAAAGCAGACTTAAGCTCTGCTGGCCTGTAGTATTTTCCTAAGCATCACCCAAAAGGTGTCATAGCACACACATAAGTCCGCCATGCTACGGTGCATGGGAAAGAATGTTTATTTATGAAAATGCATTTCCTTCTCTGACCTTCTTTTGAAGTCTGGTTCTGCAGTCCTCGCTCTCTTCCTTGAAGGAACGACATCGAATTCAGCCTTACATACATACAGGGCGTACCTTCATGAAGACCATATTAAAAAACCCTGAAACTCACAGCATGGATGCCAGGTCCTTGGCACAATTTTACTCCACTACACCACTTTTGCTGCATTGCACTGCTTACTCAGGTTGACATTTCCCCAGTGGAAACAGGGCCTAACGAAAGCAAGATGCCCAGTTATTTATATGTCTTCTGCTTCTGAATCGCAAAGTAAACAAACGAATGTATACAAAAGATACCTGATTTTTTTGGATGGTGGTGACTTGATTACCAGAGCTTGACACTGTGCAGAAGTGGAATGGGTAAGGAAGGCAATCCTCTTCCTTGTCCATTAACACCTCACTTGGTTGTGAACAACAGCAAGGGAGTTGGGGATTTTAGAAACCAACCCCCTCCTTTGCAGTAAGCAGCACTCTGCGAAATGCTTCCACGTCGTCTACTGGGAGTTCAGACGTCATCTGTCTGTACCTGCTTTGAAGGAACAAAATCTCTAATACAGGGACTGAAACACGGGGCACGTTATGGAAATACCGAGAGCTGAGATGACAGACACCCTTTGACAGATCACTTCCCTAAAGCTAAGATGCACTGTTGGTCTATTATCTGCTACACACGCTCCTGCGACAACGTATTTGCAGCACTATTACATTCTTCTAGTGGGCCCCAAACAGGGGCAAAATAGGAAATTGTCTAAATATGGAAAAGATTTTTCAAAAAATAACAGTTCATTTGTGTCCACGGGCAAATTCATACCCTCAGCAGATCTGTCTAGGCACAAAGTCATATTACTCAGCATTAAAACCAATTTGGGAGCTTGTTGAAGTATCAGTGTCCATGGGCTTCTTACCATCACTTCTCAATTTTTCCCTGCAAAATATTATCACTTTCTTGTTGTTTCCTATCACTTGAAAAGGGAAAAGATATTTTAAATATGAGTTTGTATTCAGAATTGCTGGAATCATATGTCTTGCAAATCACTGCTGTCAGAGAAGGTAGTAATCTTTTCAGGAAGAGGAGAATAAGACCAAACATGGTTGATATGAAAAACTTCAGACCATTCCTGTGCAAGGGCATGGTCTGCGAGTTCAGGTTTTCAAGGCAGAAGACAGGCATGTGCAGAAGACACCAAAGGCTGTGGGATAATGCAGCTGACTACAAGCAGGTCTGGACAACGTAACTGACTGGAGGGCAAAAGTAAACAGGGGTGGAGCAAAACCAACCCAAATTATGCATCCTGCGTGGATGCACATTCACCTTCAGGGGAGTCAGCCTGCGGCCCTGGAGAGACGTGTCATCTTCAAGTGAACAATATTTACTTTGATGCATTAAGACAAATGTCGTTTTCGGTTGCTGGCTCACCTCATAACCAAGCAGATTCACATGTCAAGCTGTGACAAGTTGAAAAAAAATATAAAAGAATATAGAAAAACTATATAGAGAGAAAAAGTATCAATGTGTCACTCTTCCATCGTAGATAGCATATAACACCCCTTTTTAGATATTTAAAAATATTTAAAACATCTACTGCTATTCTAGGACTTCTCACTGAGGATGAAGTTACAGAAGTTGGGGGAGACAGAGAAATCCGTGGCTGCTCATTCTTATTACCTTTATACACTTAAATTTCTATTAAGCAAAGAGTTAGGTTAAGGAAGACTAAGAAACAGTCAGCACATGAGATTTAGGACCTCTTGAAAAGCTGAAGGTTTTGTTTATGCACATTCCTATCAATCTTTTGGCCATAAGGGCTCCCTGCTTGTAATAAAATAATGCCTGAAAGTTCATTTCAAGGACATTATTTTCAATAAATATTAGAAACCATGACATTCTCATTAGCTTAATTAAGAGAAGACAACCTGCACAGATTTGGCTTCTTTTGATTAAACTACGTATTGGAACAGCACAGAATGGTAACGCACAGTGTTACCAATGAGACTGGTAAAATATTGATTTTTGTGAAATAAGGCTCTGATCCAGGTTACACCAACCACACACCGGGACCACCAGTGTTGGGGAATTTCTATATGAACAAAGAATTCTATTATTTCAGAAGAAAGTTCCAGATCATACTTTTATCACTCAGGTTTTCACCACTACTTAGCAATTATTATAACAATGCATACATTAAGAATCTTGTTTCACATATTCTTTTAATAATAGCACTTGAAACTTTATACAGTATTAGAGGATTCAGCATCTAAACCTTCCCAGAAGGCAGGCAAATCGCAAATGTCATACTCTCATAATGCATTTAGGTACTATATAGATGGGACATAATTAAAGTAAGACTTAATTAAAGCTTTTCTTCTCCAGAGACAGACAGGTAAAACATAACTTACTGTATTCTCGAGTACAAAAGAGCCTAAAATCGTCTTCACGATTACACAACTGTAGCCTATCAGCACAGCAAGGGAGAAATACAGTAACAGTTGGGAGCAAGTTTCGCTTCCACCCATTCCCATTTCAGTCTGAACTAATTTCTAATCCCTTGAAACAAAGCAGTCAGGATCTCTTCTGCTCAGTAGAGAAAACGTGACTTTTGTAGCCCACTGTTAAAAGACTGTATAGGTGATCCCTTCTGCTCATGCTAAGCTGTACTGCTTTCAGTGGTGCACCACAAAAATCCACCTGGGTGGAACCAGCCACTTCAAAGTGTGTCCTTGGGCAAGTTACTTAACTTTCTTGGTTAACAACCTGGTTTCTTTGTGGTAGTACTCACCACTTACTATCTGTAGGTAGAGAAAGTACATCCAACAAGGGAGCCTCAGCCACCACATTACTGAACGCTATATAAACTTAGTGTTGGTCATTTTATGCTTGGAGGAAGATCTCTGAGACGATGGCTGGCCTCAGTGTCCAGTATGCTGCATGGGGAGAGACTGGGGAAAAAAAATAAATCAAAAAATCAGCAGCACATGCTGAAGTCAGGACTCTAATACAAAGTCACATATTAAACCTCAGTCCCTCTGGTACTTGAAGCACTGATTCAAGCTTGTGTAGAAATCTTTCTGCCTACTTCTAATCTGTGGCTCCATCCCTTAAAGGTATTTGGCAATAACAGTTCTCAAAAGAGTCTAACACATAAAGCTGACAGAGGAAGCAACCTACTACTCTGTGCTTTCCAAAGAGCAGACAGATAAAGTGTGCTGAGGAAAGTTGTCACCAGTCAGTATTTTCTATGTGAGCGGCAAGCCAGCAACAGACACACACCCCAGCAGTGTGGTTCCTACTGGAGAATCACTCCCGGTTAGCTGTGATGAACGGGATGTCTGTGCTTCAGGCACAAATCTCTCTTAAAGGCTAAATTTCAAGCTAGGTGTCAAGACGGAGCCCTGCGAGGGGTGAATAGAGACTCTCCTGCAGACACCCCCCACCTCCACTGCAAGTGGGCAAGGCAAGGACAGTCAGCTTGCTCAGTGCCCTCACCAGGTTAAACTGTCTTCCACCAATGGGTTTTGCCAAGGGAATATGACCAAGAAGGCTGGGCTGCATTAATACTGAAAGCTGATTATTTTACACCCACTTTAGGGCTGCTGTATTCCTTTGCAGTAAAGAAGGGCCTAAAGAAACATGAAAAAACTCCTTTTGAAAGCTAGCTTCTCTGTGTTAAAATATTAACCCAAATAGTGAAGTTAGAGGTGGCCTTAATCTTGGCTGCAAAGGTGTGAACGGCTGTAATGGCTATTGCGCGAAGGCGGGTGACTGAGCCTCTGTGCAGAGGACCTGTGCTCTCAGCAGCCACTGGGGTGGTTGTTGGTTTGAGATTCTGGGTGATGCAGAGACAAAATCCAGCTTGGAAAGGCAGAGCTGGGCCAGGAATCACAGCCACAAGAACTGACATCTATCAGTCAGCCACAGATTTGCTGTCATTGTCTCTTCCTTCAGTTCCTCGCTCTGCAGAACGGGGAGAACTTGTTCCTCAAATGACTGTGGCGGCAAGAGGCAAGGACTTTATCTGTGAAACCCTCTGCTGGAAGCAGTTACAGGAGCTGAACATTGTATTATTACATGAGAAATATCATTCTTTAAAAAATCTATTCTAGTCACAATGCTGTACTAAATTTTCCTGAGCATAGGTGATATTTTAGCAGTTTTCTGTTTATAGAGGCATGGGAAAGAGAAAGGGACAAAGAGCTACAGCATGACTAGTAAAGAAGTCCAAATTTTCTAAGATCATAAAAATATAGCAGGACACAGAGCTCTGTGTATTAGCTCTAAGATCTTCCAATCGCTTCACTCTTCCTTCGAAAGCCACTGGAGCTTTCTGAACACAGCAGAGAATGACATGGTCAAACCTCCTGCACCAAGTAATTATGTGGTTGGATTCTCAACAAACTGAGAGCACTGTAGGATAGTTGCACTTATAATTACCCAAATTAGTGGACATGAGCATATATAAACACTCCAACCAGAACGAAAGCATTTTGGTCAATGAACCAGCAAACGAGAGAAAGAAAAAGACAAAAGAGTGGAAAAAAAGGATGAGAATAAAACACCCACAGCCTGGGAAGACACAAGTTTGGCATTTCGATTTGCCAGACCTGAAAATCAGGTTTAAGGAATTTTTTCCTTCTTCACATCACTCCTGCATTTTCTGAGGCCCTCAGGTGCTATAGTATGGGAAGCTGAATTTTCTGTTCTGTTTCTATTTCCAAGACCACAATAAGCATTTACCAGATGCAATGAGATTTGTGCCAGGACAGTTTTTGCCCCGTGTCTTCTTGACCACGCAGCCCACATACAGCTTCTCACAGATGGGTTTTATCTAAGTGCAAAATAGTACAACAGATTACTTAAAGCATCTCCTGATGACAAAGCACGTTAAGCATATTCCTAGGGCAGGACTGAGAAAGGACAGCTGGATATCTGCAGGAACAAATGGAGGGTTTGTTTATAGCTGGAGTTTCCAGAGCCTCAGCAGTCGTGCTCTGAGTCACCGCATCCTTTAGCTGCCCAGGTCAGGACCATGTATGCTGAGGTCACATTAACCCTTCTCCTCTTGCAACGGAGATTCAAACACACCATGTTCCTGCAAATTATTGCTTACACCAGCTTTCTGCTCCAGAAATCCTATTCAAGGGCTTGTGTTGATACACACTGACAGAGAATCAGGCCTCGAGTATTTTGACAGTAGAGCAGCACTTAACTTTTAAATACACTGCCCAGCTGTGAACTTATTAAATCTAAATAAACTGCATGTCTAAGGTGATTTTCTTCCTTGCATGACAAACTTAGGTTGCTTTTATTTGGATCCCTAAATAGACCTCTCCCGTTTGTATTTAGCCAAATATTTTTTTGCTGTAAAACTTTAACAAAGGGAATGATGATTCACCTGAATTATAGCTATACATCTGCAGTAACTGTTTGCAAGGATGCTTGGATGCTCAACACACCCATGGGACAGCTTGCAAAATAATCCACAGGAATGTACATCAGAAAAAAAACAGCCATAAACATACCAAGATGAAGGTTTGACTGGGATTTAGTCAGTTAAAACAAATATTTTTGCATTGAGCAATTAGAATCACAGTTAAAAGATGTTCTCTTCACTATGCAGTACATACATATGGTTCACATAAAAGAAATTGTTAGCTCTTAGGTCAGTAAGTGCATTCTTAACGTTTGCAGGCAGAAGGGGCAGATACAGAGCCCGAGACCAGGTTGGCCTTGTATCACGCATGAAGATTGATTGAGCCAGAGCAATTGCAATAACAAGCATTTCAATCATGCCCTAGGCCTCGCTAGAAAAGCGCTTTTAAAAGGCAACAATAGAGACACTACTGCTGGTACAGGAAAACTACAGTGTGTATCATCTGGATCTCCCAGATGCTCGGCTGTGCACTCATGATGGATTGACTTGTCTATACCAGGAGAGCACGTGGGGAGCAGCTCATTGTTCTCTTCTCCTGCCACTATTCTTTGGACGTACTCCCTGCAGTAATTGGGGACTGGGCTGCATGGGGGCTCGATGGCATCACATTACTTCTTCCTTGAACTATCATCGCTATGTTCTTGTTATTACTTTTCTTCAAAAAATAAATTGTACAAGCTCTGCTTTTCATTGCACAGAAAGCGGTTGAAAATGAAGACCCAGAAGATGAGCCTTAACAACCTTAGCAGATATAACATATTTGAAATCCTATTTTTATTCTACTGTCATGTTGCAATTAAAAGGAAAGATTTGCCACCTCCTTCTTACCAATTAAAAATCTCCAGATGGAAGTTGACTAGGCATGCCAGATAGCACTCAAAAAAATAATAATCTAAAATGACACGTAGAGGGAATTTATCTTGATATTGCCAACAAGTCAAGTTGTAGGGGAATAAGAAGTTACATTCTTCCAGGGAAACTGCAATGCTGTTTGTCTACAGCCCCAAAGCAGTAGCCTGCAGCTGCACAGTGGGAATTTACAGGGATGCAGCAACATTTCCATAAGGAAAAGAAACATTGAAAAATACAATAGGAAGAGGATACATTCAGTTGGTCACTGATCAGAGAATTCCCAGGACTACGAATCACTGTATGAGTGATGCTGCACCTTTGCAGCACAGAAGCTATGTTGATCTTTGTGGGTCTTCAGGTTGTCTGAGTGGCTTCCGTTCTGTGTTGTGGGATGGATTCTATTTGCCATGGAGTTGCTGCCATAATTCCTATTTATTCTGACTGAACAAGAAGAAAACACTGAACATTTGTGGGACTCAGTGTCATTTCATAGAAAAAAAAGATGCATAAAAGCTGACCAAGCCATAGAATAGTACAGTTGATCTGGGAAGGGAGAGAGGAGAAAAAACAATGTTTTATAGAAAAAAGATTTTGGAGCACTGGAAGACTGTTGTAGCAAAACCCAATGACCTGAGTGGAAATTAGACCTTTGATAGATGAACAAGAGGGAGGATGGGCTCCTCAGAGCTGCAAGATGAAGAGTTCTGCTGCTTCTGCTCCATCACCTACTCATGTCATCTTCTAGAGCAGAGAACAGAGTCTCAGGGTTGCTGCTGGTTTAAAGATAGATCTGCTAACCCGTGGTTTAATAACTATAAGCAAAGAGTGCACAATTTGTTAAGTTTCAGGCCAAGTTTAGTCATATTTCCCCAGCACAGCAAATCCACCTACCCCTCTGGCAAGAAAATGAAAGATGTAAGAATCAAGAGCTAACACGTACTACTGGAGGACACACATTGCATTTTTAAACTCAGACACTTAGAAGCTTTCACTATAAAGCAGTTAATGATGGGCCAAAACCCCAAAGGTTTTTTCTTCTCTTTCACCAGCTGTCAGCTTCAGCTGCAGATAAAACAGGATCCTGCTTCACAGATAAATTCAGCAAAGCATGCAAAGTTTAGGTCATCCCCACAAACACTGGTGAATACCTTACACGCAAGACTATGGTGCTTCTCAGTATGCCTTCATCTTTCCTTCTGTTTTGCAAATAGCAAAACCATCGACATTATACTTTTGTTTCTGGGAAATTCAGTTGTCTCCACAAACCTCTGAACTCAGCCCAAGAGTCAAAGGCCTTAGAGCAGTGGTGGCAAATTGAGACAAGCGTTGCAGTGCACATCTGATGGATGTAAAGCAGGCCCAAGTGCACAGGGAGGTGCCACCAGGGATCTTTCCAGTAAGTGGACTGGTATTGTTTCCTCCTACTGACTTCATTACCCGCTTGATTTCAGACAACATGTTGTAATTCAGCTCTGTAGGCAAAATGCTTGAATTCAGGTTGACAGAGCCTGTGAAATCTGTGGAAACAATGATTTCTACTAAAAAGCAGAAGGAAGAAAAAAAACTAAATTCCTGACCTCCTCAAATCATGAAGGTTGCACACAAAACAAGGCAATAAAATTAATCTGCAGGTTTTTTATGGATCTCTACATAAGGTCTGATAGCTGAGTTACTGATTAGCACTGAGGGAGCATAGCTACAGAGGAAAATCACAGGAATGAAGAGTTTCAGGCAATGAAAAGTGTATCAGTCATACATTTCTCTGAAATAAGCAACATTCATCTTCATATACCTTCCTGTCCTCTTGCTTCATTTGAGTTGGAAAAGAATCTGATAAAACTTGGTATATTTTTGATACAAATGAAGCAGTGAAAGAATTATTTGATGTGAGTATAACTTAAGCCTGAATACGTAGTCATTTTTTAAAAAACATGGATTAGGATGAAGACGTTTTTTTTTTTCATTTTGCACATACCAGATCTATAAAGGAAACATAACATAGTTTTCAATTCCAGTGAAACCACAGAGTACTTTTTCAAATCTACATCTACATGAATGCTACTGTTCTTCATATTTGGAAAAAAAAAAACCATTTAACAAAAAGAAAAGACAGGATATTAAGTGATTTAAATCACAGTACAGCCTACAGAACTGACTCAACAACCAGCTGTGAAAAGAGTCAGATTCTAGATGAAATGGACTGTAACATATTTACAAAAGAAAGCAAGGAACATAACCTTCGACTTTCCCTTAGGCCTCATAAAAGAGATTCAGCTGTGATTTAAGAGACCTCAGGCATGAAGGTATCACAGAGCATAATAGACTCATTTCGTGGAAAAAAAAAACCTAAACCCCCAAACCAATTTAGTTACTTAAAACATTATAGACAAGATTATTTGCAATTAATTACATATCTTTCATCCTTTCTTCTTCTCCCATCCCAAAAAGTTTAAAAATCTATTACTATATTGATGTGATTTCATACAAAGTATTCTTAAGGAAGAAAAAAAATTAAAAGTTTAGAAGTACTCTCTGCAGCACAGTGAGCCTAAAGCAAGAGCAGGTAAGCAGGAGGAGGTCCCGCTCTATCCCTCTGCCAGTGAAATGAAGTTCAGACCTGCCCCAAAACCCTAACCATCCGCCCAAGAGAGTTTCTCAGTACAGTCTGAAAAACTGAGGGTAAACTAGAAGGGAATTCAGAATTTATTTAATGATTATTTAACAACTTCATTTTACCATAGTATTCACCACCTTCCTAGTGCCATACACGTGTGCTGACAGCCATTGACCCAAGGCACTGGCAGCCAAAGTTACGCTCTGGGAAGCACTAAAACGTTGAGGCTTCAGTGGGGCTCCACTGAAGACAAGCCTTGCAGCCTCTCCTTTACATTAAAAAAGGTGCTGTTTGCCTTCCCATCTCACCACGCAGTTTCATCACCATTGACCTTTTGTGGCTCTGTTTCAGTTTATGTCAACCTAATGTCACTCGCTCCGTTTCTCCTCCACTTACACAACATTTGAGCAGACACGCTACTCAAGGAATCCTCCCCCCTGCTTCCAGTTTATCAGACATCAACACAAGCCTCCTGGTAAACCTGTGGTATAGCATCAGGCAGTTCCATAATTAGAGGAAATATGCCTCATAAGACATTTTCATATTTAGTGAGGAGGAAAAAAGAAATTGAGAAGCAAAAAAAAAAAAAATCAGTCAGGTGCTCTATGAATCATGATGTGGTTTGAAGTCTGAATTCCTTAATGATAATGTTTTTGCTGACACACATTGTTTGTATTTGCCTCCAGAACTGTCTGTGTTAATAATAAGTAATTTCACTTGGAAAATATTTACATAAAAGTATTTATTCTTATGTCACAGGCATAGACAGTGTATTCTTTAAAGGAAAAGAGCAGTGAGGAAGCGACTAGCCCTGAAGCCAATTTTAATGAGCTGCTCCAGGATATCCCACCAGAAATCTCTACACCCACAGGGGCTGCGACTCCAACCTCAGTTACCACCACTTGGAAGAAACAAGGCTGTGCTGGCCCTCAGGTTTTGGACCCTATGCTGCATCCTGCCAGTCAGACATAACCTTCAGAAGTTCCCACCACTGTGATGGTTTTCAAAGCCACTCCAGTGAGGCCTGCAACCACAGTTTAGATACACGGGTATAACATTTACAGGAAGAATTAATATGTCAGATAGAGAACCTTTTATCATATTTCACTGAAACCACACTATTTTCCTGTACTAATCCTAAATTTAGTCTACACAGACATTTTTGTTGGGAGACAGAGGGAATGCAATGCACTGTAAAGTAGATGGAAGGGATTAATGCTCTCTTCTGGAGCCTGTGGAGAGCAAAAATAATAATTCAGGGCTGTGCTGATAGATTTTAGATGTGAGGCAATAAGGACCATGGTGACTCTGAACTCAGAACTACGAAGACAGCAAAGCCCAGGAAAAGCTGCACTGGACATCAGCCATCAGTAATTCAAACGCAGTTCTCCTCCAGGAACAGTTAGGTTTGGGGTCCAAAATCAAGTTTTCAGACTAACTTTTACACCCAGTAGGAAAACCATCTGAGAGAGCAGGACAAGGAAGGTAAAACAGAAGGATCCTTACAGAATGCTGTTCCTACTAAATATTTTCTGTAATTACCACTAAATAATACCTAATCACACTTTTTAAAGAACAGTTTGCATTTGCACTAAAGAGTTTGTAAGTTATCCTAGGGATAAGATTAGAAAGACATTTACTAATGCTTTTTTTTTCAAACCATCAAAGATGCTTCTGCTTTTACTTTGCATCGTTTTTAAAGATACTCAGTTGTAGGTAAGAAATGTAACAGCTTGTGTTTGTGTTAGGTTTAACAGTTAAAATTTAAATGGTCTACTGTGATTTCAGAGCCGCCAATTGCAATTGAATATATCCTTCTGAAAACAAAAATGTTGCCTCTGTAAAAATCTTGCCCAGAAAAATTTCTCCACTAGCTGTTTGCTGTAAAAGAGCTGCCCGGTTCAGGCAGAAATAAGCTCTTCTGAGAACTTCCCATTGATGAAACCAGGGAGTAAAGACAATTCAAAGCGCTGCTGAGCACCAAGATCAAAACATTTCCCAAAGTTATCAAAGAAGACTATAGGGAAACCACCCCAGTAGACTGACATGCAGAATGTGGCTGTGTCTATAAGACTCATTTGAAACCAAGAACAGAGAAATAAAACTGAAGGGAAAACAATAAAACATTACCCACATCATGTGTTTTCCTTCACAGCTGTATCCAAAGCTGAACATCTCAGGAATTCTGCAGATGTCTCCCTTAAATTCCTAGCAGAAGATAAACATCTGCTGAGGCTGAAACAGGACCAAGTGGATAAATATCTCAGGTTGAAAATACCCAAAGGACTTTGCATGTCTTCAATATCTTTTTGGACTCTTTGACCGTGGGAGACAGCGGTGAAATACAGTGTGGAGCAAAGCCATTTAACAGACCCACAATTAAGATATGCCCTAGCCTCTAAAAATTCTATCTTCCAAACTCAGCAGGTTCTCTGTTTGCTTTGCATGACTGAAGGAGAAAATCCAAACATGATACATTACTTTCCCTTTTGAACTTGCACTTTTAAACATTTCCAACAGCCTGTGCAGGAGGCAATCAAGAAACTAATGAGATCACTACATATGGCCTTTGGATGTTGCAGCCATTGTAAGCCCCACAAGCCACACTGCCTGCTGTATATCAGTCGTTAATGACATCTGCCTGGTCGCAGGACAATCCACCCCAACAGCACCTATACGTGGGAGAGCCAGTTGTCTCTGTTGTGGCGGGGGACAAAAGGCTGACGTGGGGACTATTCAGGCAGTTCAGCGACAGATTGTGTGACACAGCATGGCTCCTTGCACTGTCTTCTGCTCAAAGCATCATACTGAATGGAACGGGTAGGAAGCAAAGTCTTTTCCAAAAAGCTATTATCATTTCTAAATTATGAATGGATAGAGGGTGCAAAAGGCTTGCAAACATTTTGTCGGTGGTCTGACCCGCACGCCATCCTTGGTTTTCCAGATTGCTTTGCAGATACAGAGCCAGCTGGCGGTTGCACGTAACCTGTACAATGGGCTGTCTAATACCTTGGCTGTCTGGCAGGTTGTGTATTTGATGACTTATCCATGGTTACAAATCACACCATTATATTGTGCTACTTTTATAAATGTTTCTAGGCCTGCGTTTAAAAAATGGCCATCATTTCCAAAAGTGAGCAGTCCACAGTCCTTTTAGGTGAACCGGAGCTAACTGAAGTACCGCTCTGGTTCTTTAAATCTCTGACAGTTTCCTCAAGAGATGGATGAATTTAGCAAAGCTGGAAAGCATCGCTTACAAGGAAGGTGACACGAGACAGATGCTAGTCATATTCTCTAATTTTTTTTTCCTGAGACACACAAACATGAGATGAAATTTACCTCTGCCATGAAATAATATGTAAACTCTTGTTTCTCTCCCTTGAAGAAAAAAAAAAAGCTATTTATTTTTTCCAGGGCAAAATATACAAAGGCATGCCTGAATATTGCCACAGGCATCTTTAATGAAGATTTAAAAGATGTTTCAGATGAAAACCTTGGCAAACCTTCCCTCCTCCCCAAAAATCAACTGCCAACAGCAAATATTTCTGCTGGCAAACACTTTTCTGCTCTATAAAATTCTTCCCCATTAGGAACCTCCTTCCCCAAAGGCCTGGTAAAAAGGGTTTGAGAGAGTTCCACGAATATTGTCAAGTGGAGGCTGCGATTTGCCTTAGGGCCAGAAGGGACCATTAGATCATCTCATCTAACACCTGCATTTCAAAAAAAAAACCCAACCCACAACAAAACAACAAAAAACAACAAAAAACCACAGAATTTCACCCCCTCACTTCTGCATACAGTCAGCAAAATGTGTTTAGTTAGTAAATATCTTCCAGAAAGTCATTCCTCCATCCTTGATCATAAAGAAATGGAGAGTCCATTCAGCAGTTCCCAGATTTTTATCTCTATGGAAAAACTACATAATACATCTCAAGAAATGCTTCCTTGTAAAGAGCCACCCCTGTTCTGGTACTAGCATCTGTGTTTGTATTTCTTAAATGCCTCTCTCTAAATGCAAATTCTCCATCTCACTGGGATGTGATGATGGAACAGCTCGTTCTGGGCGTCATCTCAAAGCATATGGAGGAAAAGAAGGCCATAAGAAGTACTCAGCATGGATTCACCAAGGGGAAATCATGCCTGACTAATCTGATCGCCTTCTATGATGGTGTGACTGGATGGATGGATGAGGGGAGAGCAGTCGATGTGGTCTACCTTGACTTCAGCAAGGCGTTTGACACGGTCTCCCACAGCATCCTCCTAGGGAAGCTTAGGAAGAGTGGGTTAGATGA